>CABHPH010150289.1:8128-36684 GCA_902168325.1 Peromyscus nudipes
GTGTGTGTGTGTGTGTGTGTGTGTGTGTGTGTGTGTGTGTGTGTGTGTGTTTTGAGACTACATCTCCCTCTGTAGCCCTGATGGACCTGGAACTCATGTAGCCCAGGCTGACTGCAAACTACTCAGCCTCCTAGTGCCTGGATTACAGGCGCAGCATTATACCCATCTCTGGCCAAGAGAACTCAGTTTTTCAGGGTGACATTTTTTAGGGATATTATTGAAACGTCAAGGTAGTTACACTTTAGTTTAATGTAGCTCGGCAGGAATGGAAAGGGCTAGTGTGCCCAATATTAGATCACGGCAGACCAGTTCCCTGGTCCCACCCTCCTTCCTGCTCATCATTTATAAAAAGTTGACCCTCCCCTGTGCTGAGTGGCTCAGACTGACTCGCTGTCAGGTTGCAGAATCAGGTTGCTGAAATCTCCTGTAGTCTCACTCCCCCAAAAATGTCTGAAAAGGCATTTCTGGGAGGATCTGAGGAGACAGCTCCTTAGGTAAAATGTTTGCTGAGCAAGCGTCAGGATCTGGGTTCAGATACCTAGCAGTCCCATAAAATCCAGGTGTGGTAGCACACATCTGTAACCCCAGCACAAGGGAGTGGAGTTGAGGAGATCCCTGGGATTCATTGTCCCTGACCAGCCTCGCTGAAATTAGCAAGCTTTTCTAAGCTCCATGAGAGATCCTGGCTCAACCTCTGGTCCCTGCACACACATGCACAGGACAGTGCCCCTGCAAACACACATGCATATACTATACACAAAGGAGCTCATCAAATGCTAAATTGGAGGGATTGCAGACGGCTTTGATGTCCTGGTTATGTTTCCCATCTTTCCACCAGTGGTCATTAAATTGCATTTCCTTTCTTCACTACAAGACAGTTTGGGTCTCTAACTTTAACGAGGAAATCTAGTCTCATTCTGGGACTGCCTATGACATCTCCAGTGCTCTAGAGCTCAGTGGTGACATCGCGGCAGGGAGTACCATCACCCTGAAAGGACACTGGGCATGGGACTGACATCAGGTAGGGCAACTGACACCTAAAAGCCCCAAGTGGGGTCAGTGAGCAGGTGGTCACACGGATAGCCATGCTCTGAGTGAGAGACTGTCCCCAGCTGCCAGCAGGCTAGCACCCTGTGCCCCAAGGATGGAGAGTGGCTGGGAGGAAAGCCCGAGGGGAGGGGAGGAGTGAAGTGTGCACACAGATAGAAGCGGTAGACCTGTGATGACAATCTGGGCGTTGGCTTGTCCTGTCCCGGCTCTGCTGACTGCTACGCACTGGTACGTGCCTTCCTCAGCCTTGGAGGCCCGTGGGATCTCCCAGCTGCTGTTCCCTGACCCCCTGCAAAAAACAGCAGGCAATGTGGTCACTCTGACCCCAGCCAGGGTCTCCCAGCCTCAGCGGGGGCTTAGGCCCCCAAATCCTACACAGAGGGAACCCTAAATCCTCACTAAGGCTCAGTAGGAAGATCCAGAAAAATTCTACAGCAGGCTGTGTGAGCTGAGCCCATGCCTTGACTTCTCTGAACTCTGGACTCCCATCCTAAGGAAGGGTCTAGGGGATCCCTCCACTCCTGACCTCCACTTCTGGGCCCACTCATGGATAGGACTCACTCTCCCCATCCCACACCAGGCTGACCAGGATGACGTTTAAACTGAGCCTGATTTTCTCTCCTGATACCCTCTCTTTGAGATCTGTCCAGGGCACAGGGGCCCCAGGGCCAGGGACAATTGCTGGTCATCAGCCACTCACTGAAAGTGCCGCTCCTCGCCCAGCCTCACTCCATCTCGCTGCAGCTGCAGCCGGAAGGGGAGGGTGCTATAGACAGAACAGGACACCAGCAGGGGCTGCTGTAGATAACCGTGGATCCTGGGGGCCATGCTGACCAGCGGCACACCTGCAGGCAAGCACAAGGCTCAGAACTCTGCCCTACCATCACAGAGCCTACCTCTGGCACCTCAGTCACACAGAGGCCCTTAGGAATAAATAAGAGGCAGAAGCCAGCGCAGAGACAATGTGTGGTCACATTCAATGTCACCCAAGGCAGGTCACTTACCTCTCTGAACCTTAGTTTCCACCTCTGTAAAATGGGAGTGATCCCTCCAAAGTTCAGGGAACATCAGAGAAAAGAATGTATGAGTCAGAGGAAGTGGGGAAATGATGTCCAATGCTGACTTCCAGGCATGACATGACCACTGCACTCAAATGCACTCAAACACACAAGATCTGCACTAGACTGAGCCTGTCATCATCCTGTCATAGGGTGGAGAAGGCCTGGTGGGACCCCTCTCCTCCAGGAGGACTCACACGTAGTTAATGGTCAGTGGATGAGGAGGAGACATTTTCTTCAGCTGTGCAGACATTAGTAAAATGCCCATGTTCCTGTAAACAAACCCTCACTCGAGTTCCCATAAGCAACCCCAAGGACATCATCAGGTTGTCCAAAAAAGACCTAAAGCCAAGGAGGAAGTAGTTGGGAGGGGCTAATGGGAGTGGGGAGAGGGCAAGAGATGGAAATGGTGGGGTGATCAAACTACATTATAAACATGTATGAAATGACGCAATGAAACCCGGTAATACATATTACTAATAAATGCATGTAAGAAAAAAATTTAGAGTATTGAGCATAGGTTAAGAGATTGTAAACCAAATTAGTTTCAAGATGGACTCTATTTGGTATCATCAATAAGATGCTGTAAAAATGGGGGTCATGATAGCCCTGTTACGAGGAGCTGGCAACAACTGTTAGTGGAGAGTACCCCACAACCTCACATGGCTTCTGAGGAAGCCAGTTAGCTGACAGGCCTGCGGGGACCAGCTCTGATCGGACACTGGCCACTGTGTGGGTGGGGCTATGCAATGGGCTCTTCTTTGAAGGGTTCAGCTCACCCATGTTTGTCCTGAGGGAATGCTTTCCAGTGAGAAAGCAAGCACAGTGGGAAGATGGCTGTAAATGTGAGATTCGTGGCATTTTTGAGATAAAGCGAGGAGCTTCAAGGAAACTCTCACTTGTGATGATTCCCTGGGGACCCCTGTTGGACACTACTGGCCTCCTCACCTGACCCTTGTCTCGGGAGGAACAGTCTCTTTCCCTGTTGGAGTTATTTTCAGGAGGCCTCTGAGAAAGTCCCCAGCAGGGTCAGCTGCAGCCCATGCTGGCAAGTGTTCAGCCCATGCGGCTGTCTTCTTTGCATCCCAGCCAGAGGGGACAGGAGCCCAGTAAGATGCTCCAGGGGTGAGACAATGCACCAGACCGCTTCAGAGGCCAGGCTGGGGGTGGGGAGCATGGTGGGTGACATCATGCCCTGGGCTGCCTGCCACATCCCCAGGGAGAGGGGTGTCAGACTTCCAGCCACGTCCTCAGCTGTGTGTGTGCAGCCGCTACTCACCCCCACAATCTGGAAGCCTTTCCCAGACAACTTGGTTACCCCTCTTTTGAGCAGAAAGGGCCCAGGCATCCCAGACCTACCACACACCTTCAAACCCAGAGCCAACCTGCCCTGAGACAAATTCCAGCCTTTTCAGCTCTGAAAAGTAGGGAGGCAAAAAATATCCTGGCCCATCCCTCCATACTCCCATTGGAGTAGCGATAGAGACCAAAGCCTACAGCTGCATCCCAAGTTCCTGGTTCATCTGAGAGGACAGAGGAGATGAGACAGGTCTAGAAAGCTTCCCCTCAGGCTGTAAAGGCAAAGCAGAGAGGCCTGGGAATAGCAGCATGGTGTGGAGGCCCAGATGCCCAGAGACCAGGAGTCAGGAAGAAAGAAGAAGGGGGAGTGGGGAGGGGGTAAAGAGGAAGGGACCTCAGCCATGTCTTTGAGAACTGCCCTTGTGTGGACACTGTGGGTACCCTCAAGAGCTGGCTCTCCCTCCTGTCCTCCCTGCACACTTATTGGAAAGAGATAGGGGGACTGCCCCACAAAGAAGTGTGGAATGCTGTGAGATTTATCTGTGGGCTCCTCCAGGGACTTCCAGGGGAAGGGGGACAGGGGGCCTGGGGAGAGCATCAGTGCCCAGCAATGAGGTCAGGTGGACCATGAACCCAGGTACCCCTGTCAGGAGCAAAGAGGAGCTGGAAAACCCAAGATGTTGTCCTGCCCTAGGAGCTTCCTGCCGTCAGGGCACAGGAACCAGAAAAAGCCACATGTGTGGGAGCCAGTATGGTGACGTAATGGCATCAGCAGCTGCTGAGTGTGGTCTCAGGCACCCCTACATAGCTCTGTACATACTGGATGCTGGAGTCCTTGGAACAACTCCAGCAGATGGGTGAACTCTAGCTCCTATGACTCTAGAAATTCCCTGTGGGAGTGCTCAGTGAAGGGCAGTCCCTCTGTCCCCTTTTAAGTGGGACATGCCATACACCTCAGGACTGCTGCAAGTGTGCAACGGGCCAGTGTCGGCAAGTGCTGGGCCCACACTTCCCTGCACCATGGCTTGCACTTAGCTTTGTGGACCTCAGAATAAATGAATGAATGGATGATCATGCATGCATGCATGGATGGACGGATAAAAGGATGAAAGGGTAAAATGGTGGGTAGATGGGCAGGTGGATAAAAGGAGTTGGATGATGGGTAGGTAAATGAATGGATAGATGGCCTGTTGGTTGGATGTAGCAAAGTAGATGGATGGATACTTGGATAAATACATGTGGGTAGATAAATGGATGGATAGGTAGATGGATGATAGACAAATTGATGTGAATGTATGGATGAGTGAGCTGCTGCTGAATATATATGGGGATAGATTGACGAGAGGGTGAATGGGTGGGAGGATGGGCAGGAGGGTGTGCAGATGGGAAGGTGGATGAGTAAGCAGATGGACGGCTTTGTTCTAAATCTTCAAGCTGAAGGTGATGTCTGAATCATGTCAGGATTCACCATGACACCTAACAGAGAACAGCTGTCCACAGAAGCTTTCCCAAACTAATCGAGCCAGGAAAGGCTTCCAGAAAGGCACGGCACTCACCTGGGGCAACCCCACTGTAGGAAACTCCAGAGACACGGAGGAGGGGATTTCCCTCGTGGTCTTTGCCCTTCACCTTGAGATAAAAGCGCTCCTTTGGTACATGGAAGGGTGGCCCAGCCCACAGCTGGTGTGTGGACTCATTGGAGAGCAGCTGTGTGGGCAGAGTGAGGAGGGACTTCCCTGAGCTGTGTGAGAGCTCCACAGAGTCAAGGTGACCAGGTGCCTGCAGGCCTGTAGAGTTGATCACCAGGGAGATGGGTACCCCTGCCAAGAGAAAGAGGGGGTGAGCACCGGGCTCTGGGACTGTGTTTCCGTCAACCAGCCTGCTTGACCCTTCTTAAGCCCCTCTGCATCTTCCCGACCTCTCCCCGTGCAAGCTAAGGCTGAAGGTGGGATGAGGAAGAACCCTGGGGCGCTGTCCGTGGTCCTGAAACACCGACGCCTCTCCACCCTGCCTGGATTAGCCATATCCCTGCTTCGGCAAACCCAGACCCTGGTGAGACTGAAGGGATCACGTGTCTCCCACCCCCACCCCTATTTGCCATGGTGTTGGCTGTGATCAGCCTGGCATAGGGACTCTCTCCCAACCTCTCCCAGAAGTACAGAACTGAACTGAGCTTTCACCAATTCCTTAGTTTATTTGGGAGCCTGGGTCAGGTCTCTTCCCCTTTCAGACAGTTACAATGGCTTTTAAAGGAACACCGAGTCTGCACATGGTCAAGGGAAATCCAAGCCTGTAAGTATCAGGTGATTGATATGAGGCATTCAGCCAATAGTATGAAGAAGCTTCCTGAGATCAACCACTGGCGTGTAGGGATGGTCTCCTGTAGCCAGCTAATGGCGTGTAGTAGCTGCTTGCCCTGGTCCAGGCATCCAATGTTCAGTTAGCCACAGACTCCCCAAGCCCTAACATTCCCAGCATAGAGGCTAAGCTCCAAGTACTGTTAATATTTCCAATTTCTTCCTCCACCCTCTTCTTCATGCTATTCATCCTCCTTGTAGTCCTGGTGATTAAATCAAAGCCTTGTAGACACATTGCAAGCATTCTACCACCAAGCTGTATCCCTAGCCTTATTTTTTTAACCACGTCTCTCCCTTTTCAGATGGTTACAATGACTTTTAAAGAAACATCAAGTCTGCATATGGCATAGAAGAGTCTAAATGTAATTCCAGGGAAAGCCAAGCCTTGAGTATCTGCACACATGTGCCTGTGCACATACACACTAGAGCACATGTGATCAGAGAACAACTTGTGGAGATTGGTTCTCTCTTTCCACAATGTAGGTCCCAGGGATTACACTCAGATTTTGAGGCCTTTATCCACTGAAGCATCTCACTGGTTTTTATTTTAAGTCATGGTCTTGCCAAGTTACCCAGCAAGCCTTGAGCTTGCAATCCTAACTCTGGCTCGTGGGTAGCTGGATTATAAGCCTGTGCCACCAGGCCCTGCTTAGAGTGTCTTTTCTCAACTAGCTTGTTGGAAGGGCCTCAGTTTCTCTATTTTCCTCACCTTCTTTCTGCAAAGAAAATACCAGATGAAGCCTTCAGGCTCATCACACTCCAGTGAGGGATATTACCTCCAATTCAACCCTCTCTCATTCCAGTCTCCACCGGAAGATCACCAAGACACTTTTGGTAAGCCAGCAGCTCACTGGCAACTGTGCCTCCTCTGAATTAGCAGAGTCCAGACAAGAAGTCTGAGGAAGCAGGGCTATAGCCATACAGACTTCAATGAGGAAAAAAGAAAAGGCAAAATGCTCACCTTGTAAGCATGAGCACCTGAGTTCGACACCCAGAGCCCACGTAGAAAAGCTGGGCCTAGAGGCACATGTAGTCCGAGCACTGGGGAGGTAGAGATAGGTGGATTCCTAGTACTTGAGGGGCAGCTAGCCTAGCCTGCTTGGTGAGCTCTAGGCAGTGAAAGACCCGTTTCAAAAAGTAACTGATGGTTGGGACTGGAGAGATGGCTCAGCAGTTAAGAGTTCTGGCTGCTCTTCCAGAGGACCCGGGTTCAATTCCCAGCACCCACATGGCAGCTCACAACTGTCTGTAACTCCAGTCCCAGAGGAACTGATGCCCTCTTTTGGCTTCTGTGGGCACTGCATACACATGGTGCACATATATGCAGGCAAAACACCCATACATATAAAATTTAAAAATGAAACAAAAATAATTGGTGGCCAGTACCTGAGGAATAACCCCAAAAGAAGTCCTCTGACCTACACACACACACACACACACACACACACACACACACGTACCAAACATACTTGAATACATATACACACAGGGAAATAAAAAGGCAGGAGAAACAGTGACTCATCAATAAAAGGGATCCTCAGAACTGGATGGAAGGATGCTCTGAAGGTAAATGTCACCTCCTGGGCTGATGGAAAGGAAGCTGGTTCAGAGTTGGTTTTTCACCCTGTGGTCTAGAGCAATAGCCCAGCAGGACCCATTCCACAGTCACAATGAGTCACACGGCCAGGCCAGCCTTGGACCTCCCACCATCTCCCAAAGCCAGTACCACCCTCAGTGCCCAGGGCAGATACCTTGCAAAGGCCACTCGATGGTGTGGTTGAGGTCCAGAGAGGGCTGCATGGAGAAGCCGGCTCGGAAGTTGATGTTGCTGATGCCTGATATTCGCACTGAGTGGCGGCCACTGCTGTACACCTGGAGCAGGTCCCCACTCACGTCACCAGAGCGTCAGGCCTCAGGACCTCAGCTCCAGCCAGATGCCACTGGCCACAGCTGGAAGAGCCCCACACCTGTAGCTGTACTCCCTCACCTTTGCAAATACATGGGCAATGTACCTGCTCCCCAAAGACACAGAAGCCCAGCTTACCCACTCTCCTGGAGGCTTCTCTTTCTGCTCTCTCCTAACTCCTGCAGGTCCTGCCTGTTCTCCTTCTTGTCTACCTTCCTACCACACCTTCCCTGGAGGCATGTGGCTCTGGTCTCAAAGACATGAAAATCTGGAACATCAGGCGGTCAGCACGGCCCCTCCGCCTGCAGCCGCCGGCCGCCACAATGCTCTGCACCTTGCAGGTGCCCAGTAAGTGTCTGTTCAGTCAGCAGGAGCTCCCACCCTCCAACAGGCCATGCCTGTCTCTTGCCTGGCTTCCAGCATCTTCCAGACAGCAGTCTCCCGCCAGCCCTGCCTCTCTCAGCTCTTTCTCTCAAAGTCACCCTTGCTCCATTTACACTCCCTAGCCAGGACAGGAGTCTGAGCCACATGCCAATTTGGCTGTTCACTGAAGTTTCTTTCTTGACCTTTCTGAATGTCATCCCAAACCACCCCACTCCCTCACAATTGCAAATCAGGTTGCTCTTCGGCTCTTGACCCTGCTCTCCTGTTTACAGATCCACATTGCTGCCCACACATCCCAGGCTCTCCACCTGAAAACCCAGTGTCCCTACCTTGATGGCCCACAGCCCAGGGTGCTCAGGCTTAAAGGCTACGACCTTGGCTGAGTCTGGAATGTTGAGGAGCACATTGAGACCTTCATCTGTCTGCAGGACACGTCCTGTGGAAGCATCAGATGCCACTCAGTCTCCTATCTTTTCCTGGAGCCCCCAGGTTCCCCACCCTGTCTCCAGGAACCCACAGTCCACCAACACCAGCCTCAAGAGCCCTTGAGACTGACAAGAAGACTGTCATCATTTTAAGTTCCCATTGGTCAGTTGCCACCAGCCTTCCAGCTTCTTCTCCTGCAGGGACACCTCTCTGCTCCACCTGGTGTCCTTCACTCCTCCCTAATTTCTGTATCTTTTCCACTATTGACTCTTTGTAGGGTGTGGGAGTATGCATGGTATATGTCTGGGGGGGGCGGTGTGCACATGAGCGTGCACATCACCAAGTAGGACCCAGGGGTGAAACTCAGGTCTTCAGCCTTGGCAGCAAGCACCTTTACCTGCTGAGCCATCTCACTGGCCCATTTTTTCTTTTTTTCAGCTCACTGCACTTGAAGTTCATCCATTTGGCTGGCCAGGGAGCTCAGGGACCCCCCCTCTCCCCAGCCCTAGTGCTGAGGTTACAGGTATGGCTGCCACCCATGATTTTAACATGGGTGCTGGGTGTCCAGACTCAGCTCCTCATGTTTGTGAGGCAGACACTTCATTGACTGAGCCATCTCCTTGGCCCCCTCATCCCACAGCCTCTGTTTGTCTCATCCTGGGCTTCCAGCTCAGTCTTGGATCCAAAGATGGGGCTAGCCCTGGAGGACATACCCAGTGGGTCCCGGACTTCGATCTCAGGCCCTGGCCCGCTCAGTGAGATGGTGACCTCCTTCAGGCTGGGGTCGAAAGGGATCCCCCACGTGTGCTCCCCTTCCTCCTCGTGGTCTGCAGACAGCAGATGTACTTTGGAGGCCTGGATCGCTGACTCCACCCACTTTAGCACCTGAGAAAGGTATGGAAGTTGAACTAGTGGATGTGCCCGGGCTTTGACATGTCTGGCCACCGATGCAGCTTTGACCAGCTTCCACTGTGTGCAGAATCCACACACTCCCCGTGGATTTGGGGGTGCCAAATATCTGTTCAGTGGCCAAGGCCACGGACTTGCCACTGTCCTACACTAGGCCCGATTGGCTCTTCTACTCTCTCCAGCTTCCAGATGATGCCTGTGTATTGACACCAGGTGACTCAGGGCAGAGAGGGGCAAGCACAGGCATTTTAAAAATTTTTTTTCATTTATTTTACATACCAACCACTGTTTACCCTCCCTCCTCTCTTCCTGTTCCCTCCCCTCACCTCTGTCTATCCCCTCATCCACTCCTCCTCTATTCAGAAAGGGGCAGGCTTCCCATGGGAGTCAACAAAGCATGTCATATCACAGTGAGGCAGGACCAAGCTCCTCCCCCTGCATTAAGGCTGGGCAAGGCATTCCTACATGGGGAATAGGTTCCAAAAAGACAGATGGGCTTCTGTAGGACAAACTTCTGCCTCTCGCACCCATGAGGAAGCCCCTGGTGCATAACAGGCCCCTAGGAGATCTGGAGTCTCCATCCTGGGTGGTTCCTGGAGCCACAGGCTCCTCACAGGGTGCTGACCATCTAACCAGGACTGTGGGACCTGTAGTCAATCAAATATGCTAGGTTCAAAATCCGCAATGTGTGGCTGGGAGTCCCTTGCATGTGGAGCGCTTGCCCAGCATGCAGGAAGCTCTGGGTTCGATCCCCAGCACTGAAAAAACTTCCTTGTACTACAACAGTTCAAGGAAAAACACTGAATGTGACTTCTGCATTCAAGAGGAATGGTGCTCAGAGGCCAGAGTGTCCCTCTCGAGGACCCAGAGCCTTTTTGGAAGGATGCCCTCTGCTAAATGTGGAAGGAATGATGCAATTAGGAAACAGTCATTTTGCAACTACTAATGAAATAATGGTTTCGGGCAAGGATCCTCTTTGGATGTTAAAAGCACAGGGTGTAAGATTGATGGAGACTAAAAATCCACACAGAGCCAGGGTGTCACACCACAGGCACTTAAGTCAGGGTGGGGTGGGGAGATATGGCCTTGCCATACATGGCTGCCTGTCACCACCATAACCAGTGACACAATTTGTCATCAGCTACAGTAAAACTGTAGCTGTTTGTCCCTTGATGTCATCCATTAGAAAGAAGTCGCAGCACCAACCCTAAGATACCCTTCCATGCACACCAGCCACCACCAACCCAGGCACTGGGACAAACTCAGGTTAGTGGAAAGCAAGGGGAGGGATCAGTGATGACATGGGGCAAAGTCTAGAATTTAGAACATGGCACAGAGCCTCTTTAGCTTCTTCACAAAAAGGAGTGCATGGCTCCGGATTCCAGAGGACCTAATATCACAGCAACCAAGTGGAGCAGGCAGCAATAATTAAAGCCTGAGCCACGAAGGCTTCTTCAGAAAACATCGTGAGGGGCTGGGGAGATGGCTTGGCAGACAAATCACTTGCCGAGCAAGTGTAAGGACGAGTGTTCAGATGGCCAGTGCCCAGATAAAAAGCCGGGTGGATGTGGCATTTCACCTGTAATCCTAATGTAATGGTTGAGAGGTAGAGACAGGATCCCTAGACCAAGCTGGCTAGCTAGACTAGCCTAACCCAGAAATTCTAGGCACAGTCAGAGACCCTGCATCACCAAACAAAGTGGAGAGCAGCCGCGGAACACACCTGATGTCAATTCATACCCACACATGTGTAACATGTACCCTCAAACATGTACATATGCATATGTGCAAAAGAAAAGACAAGGCATTTTGAGGCCAACTGGGGGGAAATCAAGCAAGGATTTGGTACTAGATTACAGTTATAAAGTTCATTAATTATATTAGAACAGTCTAGGCTATGGGAATCGTATGGGGGATTGATGGTTAGGTTCAGGTGAGGAGCACTTTCTTAGTACACATGAGACCCTGGGTTCCATTCATATCAGCCAAAATTAAAAATAATTATAAATTATTAGTGGATGAAGTATCGTGAGTCAGAAAATCCAGAGGGATAAAGAAGAGAAAAAATGCAAGCAAACGGTGATGTGTTATAACCTCGAGGTTTAGGAGAGGTTGTTTGTTTGATTTTTGAGATTTTTTTGGGACAGGGTCTGTGTAGCCCTTGATGGTCTAGAACTTACTACATAGACCAGGTTGTCCCCAAACTCACAGAGATCTACTTCGCGCTACCTCCGAGTGCTAGGATTAAAGGCCTGTGCCAACATGCCCCGCCATTCCTAGTAATTTTAAAAAATAAAAGTTATTTTATTTTTTAAAATTTTATTTATTTGCTTGTTAGTTTATTTATTTATTTATTGTTTTTTTCCAGACAAGGTTTCTCTGTGTAACAGTCTTGGCTGTCCTGGAACTCACTTTGCAGATCAGGCTGGCCACGAACTCACAGAGATTTGCCTGCCTCTGCCTCCCGAGTGCTGGCATTAAAGGTGTTTGCCGCCATGACCAGCTTAAAGGTCATTTAAAAATGATAATGGTGTAGTGAGTTTATCATACACCCGGGCATGATGTCTGCTTGCCCATGTCAGTTGACTATAAATGGTTTCCTGGAATGGTGTCTGAAGAAGAAGTTCTATGATTGATTAGCAGTGTCTGCCATGGATATGAGACTAGAAATAGTGGCTTGTGTGCTACCTGCAGGCCATTCTGGCCCTAACGGGCAGTCCTGCTCTGCCTGCTGTGTGGCCTTTCACAGAAGGGCAGGGAACTGGAAGATCTGCCTGAGATTTCGGGAACGAGCATGTTTTACCGAGACTGTGTTAGAGCAAACGCTGTGAGACCTCAGTTATCACAGGGTAAGAATTCAGCAGTTTGCCTTCTCCCTTATTTGGAGCGACTTCGTTCTCCCATCTTTGCCTAGGGTTCTGGGAAACACTTCTCTTGAAAAGGCTCCACCTGCCCTGGCTGATGGACCAGGACAGGGTCCCTTGTCTACTTGGGGAGGATGGAGGAGGACAGCGCCAAGGAATCAGCGAGGCCTGGACGAGACTGCCAGATGGTGAAGGAGTAACTCTGTGTCCACTGCCTGTTTCTCAGGTCACACACAGTGGGAGCAGAGGACGGTGACCCAGAAAAGCTGCCCCAGGCGACAATCGCCCAGACAAGTGACATCAGCTACTATACAGCCAGGGCTACTGCAAACTGTTCTAGAATGTTCCAGTGGAGAGGGGATGCCCAGCAATCCAGGCTACCAAGCCACAAAGAAGGCTGGGACGTGGACAGCACCCTAATGAGCCCCGCATGAGGCAGCCTGCCTAGGGTTTGGGGAGAGTCTGACTCTCGTGCTCACAGCAAATCCAGACCACCTTGCAGGGCCAGGCCCAGGGTCCAGGCCTTCTGGACCTGGCTATGCCCCCAAGGCTCCAGAGCAGACTCAGGGAGTCTTCCGAGCAGAGTGCCTTCATTAAGCAAGCACAGTGTTTATTTG
This sequence comes from Peromyscus nudipes, assembly GCA_902168325.1. Classification (NCBI taxonomy): domain Eukaryota; kingdom Metazoa; phylum Chordata; class Mammalia; order Rodentia; family Cricetidae; genus Peromyscus; species Peromyscus nudipes. The sequence goes on from CABHPH010150289.1 coordinate 20,999, forward strand.
GCGAGTGTGATGGCTTCCAGATGTCCATGGGGTGGGGCCTGGGAGACAGCCATGTGCTGGCCTGAGCTCTGCTCGCTGATGGAGAAGGAAGGAAAGAATCTGGCCTTGTTACTTTCTGCCAGATGACTGCTTCTGGGTCCTTTGTGGCTGATAAATCATCCCAGAGGCACTGCCAGGGTGCTTGACAGCCAGGAGAGCTGGGGAAGCTGAGGGGACTAAGGAGAGGAATGGGGATCACAGCTACAGATGGGGAAACTGAGGCTTCAGCCTGGAGTCACAGAGGGAGCACCCACCCAGTCCCAAGGCTCTGCCTCTTGCCAGCTGTGCACCCCAGATTCTCTACCCAGCTCTACCTTGCTGAGGACACTCTTGAGAGTGCACCCCCATTCTTCAGGAGGCTTCAGTGGAGTAGGGGAGGGGAACCTCTACCCCCATCCAGAAGCCTGGGGGAGTTCAGCTGTGGTCAGGTCTCACCTACGCCTAACACCATGCCCAGCACTCTTCCTTCACCCTGGTCACCACCTCGAAAGGCAGAGGGTCCCCATCCTGCACAAGGGAGAGCGCAGGCAGTATCCTGTCGCATGGTACTGAGCAAGGGCTGAAGGTCCCCCTGAAGGCGACAGAGCTGTGATCTGCTGCAGCCCCTGTCCTGCCCCACAGCCCAGGTCTCAACCTCTCCATTCCCCTGGATGCTGCTGGCAAGGGTCCAGGATGAGGTCATCTCCCGCCCCTGCTGCTCCATTCATCAGAGCCTGCTTAGGGGCTTCCTCAGCCCCACCGGGGTAGAAAGCAAGTCACCTCTCTTCAAAGGGATTTGCAGAAACTGGGTAATTTGTCAGGTGTACCTGCTGCTGCTGCTGCTGCACAAGAGATGTGTCACAAGCCCCCCAAACAGGCTAAGCTGAAGAGTGGGTTGTGGAGTGGGGGGCAATGAGCCGTGTGGAGAGGATGGGGGACAGGGGTCTCCTGGGAAATTACAGGGTGATTCTCAGGCAAGACAGTGGTGTGTATCCAGCTCTTCTGCCCCTTTGTGCTCCCTGCCACCCTCCTGCATCATCATCATTTGTAGATGAGTGTGGACTGGCAGAGCCTGGGGGTGCCACACATAGGAAGGAGGCCTCGATCCTACCCAAACCTTGATTTTAAAAAATGTCCACCTTGGGCCTGGGACCATGGCTCAGTAGATAAAAGTGCATGATGTGCATGACTGAGAGCCTGAGTGCGGATTCTTAGGACCACATAGAAGCCAGGAACATGGACACATGTCTGTAACCCAGTTCTGGTGGGAGGTGCGCAGACAGGCAATCCCAGAGCTCACTGACTAGGCAGCCCAGCTGGCCCGGCTAGTTTCAGGTTTAGTGAAATACCACAACTCAAAAAGAAGTGAAGTGCGCCGGGTGGTGGTGGCACACGCCTTTAATCCCAGCACTCGGGAGGCAGAGCCAGGCGGATCTCTGTGAGTTCGAGGCCAGCCTGGGCTACAAAGCAAGTTCCAGGAAAGGCGCAAAGCTACACAGAGAAATCCTGTCTCGAAAAAAAAAAAAGTGAAGTAGAGAAGCAACTAGAGAAGATGCCCGATGCTGAACTGGAGAGGATGCCTGATGCTGACTGCCAACTTCTAAATGCACTCACACGTGAATACATACAGTCACACACACCACACACCCTGGGACAAACCCAAGGTCACACTGCTGCCTCCAATATGGTCCCCTACTGTTCCAGAATGATCAGAGTTCGAGATTGCCTCACCAGAGAGAGGAGTTCTTCAATCTCCCCCATATACTCTGGAATAAACTCTAAAAGGGGGCTCCTTCAGCCTGTGTTTACAACCAAGTTTACAACCAAGAACAAGCTAAGTGTCCCAGGACAGAGGGCCGCTTGTTCGGATTGGCTGCATCCTCCTTGACAGTGCATACAACAGGTGCTTAATAAATGACCACAATGGAGTGTAGGGCGTATATGAATCCTGCTGCATGGAATGTGCTTTGTGAAGGTTCAAGTGTTTGCTTCAGATGCCTCCTCAGAAGTCTGAGAGACTTCTCCCAACTAGAGCCCCACTGACCTGCCCCCCCCCCCCGGGGGGGGGGGATAATCACAGCCTTGGCTGTCCCAGCCACTTTCCCAGACTTGCTGAGTGTCTGGGAACATCTAGAAAGAGCCAGATCCAAGACATGAGGCTCTCCATGCCCGGGAGCATCCCTGCCACTATGCGGAGCAGCCCAACCCGGCCATCAGTGGTCCTACCAAGTGAGACTACCACAGCGAAAAGCCTGGGTTGTCTGGAGACAGGGTTCCTGGGAAGTTGTCCTCAGCAACTTGCCTTGCCTCTGTCTGAGTTGTCTCTGGAAGGAAGCAATGTCTCCCCTAAAAGCAGGGGTGAAGCTGTCCCTCCACTCTGAAGTGCCTCCCGCCCTCACGTGGGGCTCAGTGCCAGGAGAGGCTAACAAGCCAGAAATGAAAGCCTGCTGTGTCACAGAGAAGCATAAACGCCATCTGTCAACAGGGAGCCGAGGCACGCTAATCTAAACACGGCCCCAGAGACCAATCCTCTCAGTTCATAAATACACAGCTCACAAAACCCATCCTGGAGGCCACTGCCTGCCTCTGAGACACCTTCTTTCCCAGAGCAGCAGGCACGGGGATCCCAATCACTCTGTCCTCTGGCTACTTCCTGGCGGCACCTGTTTCTCATCTGCTTGAAGTGTCCTACATGGCCCAGCCCAGAGGGCACTCACAATCTAGTAGCATTAAATGATCACACAAGCACAGAATGACAATTATGTAAAGCAGTACAGGGAGCTGGGAGGGGATGTGGAAAGAGACTTGACCTTGGCAGGGAGTTGGAGGATGGCTTCCTGGGAAGGTGCGCATATCAGGAGGTGAGGAGCTGAGAAAAGGAAGCCTGAGCAAAGGCCCTGGGGCCAGAAGAGCAGGAGAGAGGCTGGCTGGGCTCTGAGGGGTGGGCAAGCAGAAACAGAGGCAGGGGTTCTGATAAGAATCTGGATATGCAGCAGGAGAAAACAGGAGGGACATACAGGCCAGCTTTGGTGTAGCATCCTGTGGTCTGCAGGGGTCATTCCATACAGGCTCCAGAAAGCTGGGTGTCAGTACTGAGCAACACTTCTAGCTCTGTCCCTTGAGTTCATGGCCACGGCTCACACTCAGCTATCACTGGAGGATTTGCAACACTGAGTGAGCTACACCTCTTGGTTCAGCTAGAGATGGTGCTTAGACCCTGTGCTGCTGAGAAGGATGGACAGGGTAGAGGGAAGATGGGCTTTGAAGAGGAGATAGCTGTCATTTGGCCAGGGGGGACAGGGACACACACCTGGGATGCTCTGGGCTTAGTGAATCTGGAAGCCTAGCGGAGTTAAAACAAATCCCTCCCCTGCTAAATCCCCAGGATCCTGGACCCAATCTGTGGTTCTCTTGCCCCAGACTCTGGGACAGAGTCTAAACAACCTCACAGTCACACTTCTACAAGAGTTTGTCACATTCTGCCTCTGCTGTGGGACATAGGCCGCACCCCAGGGTGCTGCTTTGAATACTTGCCTGGGGGTTTGGAGATTCGATGATGACGATGCAGAGCCTGGAGGTGGGCACTCAGCATCACTCAGGGCCAGCCACCAGGCAAAGCTCCCAGGGACATCACCAAGCAAGACCCAACACCCTCACCCACAGGGGCAGCGGGCTCAGAAGAAACACTCTGTGACGGCTCACCTCTGCCACCTGCTGCTTGTCCAGCTGGAACACCTGCCCAGAGCTGGTGGACGCGATTTCCTCGTAGGCCAAGTAGCCAGGATGGGTGCGGTCACCACAGTCCCCCGTCAGCACAAAGACCACCTGGAAGATGGGCAAATAAGCCTGTGCTTCCTGCTGTACAGGAGAGGCAGAAACCCAACCATGGGAGACATGGGGCTAATGACAGTTTCCTGTGGATGGAAACCAGGAGCGGATATGAGGCAAATGCTCCCACAGCTGGGAACACAGCAGGTGTCTCCTGAGTGGGATGATATCTACGACTAAAAAGGTACCAAAGTGGACTCCTCTTGGAGCGGCCCCTGGAGGTTACTGTGAGAAGAACCCTGAAGAACTCTAGAATATTCTAGACAAGAGAGAAGCGATGTCGTCCCCAAGAGTAGCCCTTCTCCCCTCTCCAGCCATCAGAACAAAAGTAAGAGGCAGAAGTACCAACCTGACTTCTGAGCCCTGACACAAGGACAAGGGGACACTAGCTGCAAGAACTAAGAGCTAAGCATGAGGGTGGAGCGGTATTGCACAGGCTTCCATGAGCCATGGAAGGAGGAAGGGGCGGGGCCTGCGCCAAGAGTAAGCCTCACCAGGAGGTGTGGGCCACAGGTCCAGAGCCTGCCACCACGCCCTTAGAGAGGCATGGCCACGACTGGGAGGGCTGGGCTCTGGCTGCCCGAGAGAAGCCCGGCTCCCCTCTCCAGTGGGGCTTCACGCTCCCTCCTCTGGCCTCCTGCATGGCTACCCATGCCATCCCTAAAGCTGCCCTCTCACCTGCGACTGCTTCAGCTGCAGGAGCTGCAATAGCTCATCCTTCTTGTGGTAGTCCTTGGCCCGGGCATCAGAGAAGACATAGATGAAGGACCCAGGGTTGGCAACCTCCACAGCAGCCTTGATGGCCCCCACACTCATCTCCGGGCAGTCGCCACCTCCCTGGAGGGTTGAAGTGTGTCAGCGGCTGCCACCTACCTCATCTACAAGGGAGCAGCCTGGACAAACCTCTAAAACCAGTGGGAGTGGGGAGTCACCTCAGACCACCTCCGTGTGGCTCACTGGGTCAGGCTGTGGTCCCCGTTTGTCCCTCCCAGCATCTGCCCTGTTGTGACTTTAGACAAGTGTCACTCATTCTCTCACCTGGGTGAGTGACAGTCCCACCCTGTAGAAGGTATGGAATAGGGGACTGGAGCAGCCGAGGCATGAGCAAGCCTTACACACGTGAGCGTGTGAATTAGTGGTGTCTGCATATGTATGTATTCTCGTGTGTGTGCACAGGTGTATGGGGATGTTCATACACGGTATGCAAGTGTGTGCAGAGGCCAGAGGTCAGTAGCTTGTCTAACATCCTTCACTCCGTGTTCTCAGACACATCTCTCACTGAATACGGAGCTCGTTGGTTCTGTTAGGCACACTGGCCAATTGGTTCCAGCAACCCTCCTGCCTCTGCCTCCTCATGCTAGGATTACAAGCGTGGGCAACCACACCCAGCTTTTCACACAGATGCCGGGGATCTGAACTCAGATTTCCATGTTTGTGTGGCAGGCACTTTACGGAATGAGCTGTCCCCCACCTCACGACTGTTTCATGACCGTGTGACATGGGAAGGCTGAATGGGAGCCACTGTGACTCCAGAAGCCCCGTGACAGCCAAGGCTTAGGGGTAAAGACTGGAGTGGAGCTGGGCCAGGCAAGTAGAAAGGTCCTCTCTGTCACCCGTCCTGGCGTCAGGTCCTCAAGGGGACATGCTCGCACCCACCCTGACTGGCAGCACCCGGAGCTTTTATGAGGGGAGAGTACAAGCTGTTTACAAGCCCAGCCTGCTGCAGCAGCCAACCCTATAACACAACTTTCACCCCACAAGGACTTCCTGAGCCCCTGGAGTTCTGGATCCTGCTCTAGGCACTGGGGAATCCAGTTGAGAGGCAGATCCCACTGATGGAGTCTCTGCTCTCAGGAAGCTGTTGGCCTCAGTGGTCAGGAAAAGGACAGATGCTGGACATGGGTGTTTTGTGAATGTAAAGACATTCAGATGGCCAAGGACACATGACCCAGGCTCAGACCTGGCTTAGGGGTCTGAACTGAGCTGTCCCTCAAGCCTCCACACATGCCCTCAATGGAGCAGCATGTCCCCCTCACTCACTCATTAAAACAGCACCCACTACACACCAGGGCTCTGTGAGGTATTTGTTTCATGGAATCAGGAGAGGCATCCAGGAGGTACAGACTTCCAGGACCCAAGCTGGGGTGTGGGCCATGGGCTGAGGGAGAGGAAAGGTGAGGAGTGGGGAGGATGCCATCTTGGCTCTGTCATGGAAGAGGAACAACAATAAAGCTGTCGGGCAGCCCACCTGAACGTAGAGTTCTCTCAGTTCTCTCTGGAACACCACTGGGTCTGCTGTGAGGGTCACTGGGCCAATGTCTGTGGGGAGAAAGAGACACGGGTGAGTGTCACAGAGCACAGAAGGGTCAAGGGCCAATCCATTCCCATTCCAAAAGTGGTTCCAAGCCCCCTCTAAGAAATCCCCACCCTGCCATCCCACCCATTCCTACTCCTGAAGGGAAAAGGATGCTGGGAAAACAAAAGGGACAGGAAACAGTTGCTCCATTCTGGAACACACAGCAAGCAGCCAACTCTGGGTCAAGCAAGAAGCTCAAAGCTTCCCATCTTTCTGGGAAGCAGATCCACACACTGGATATGGAAGGGATGTGGGGCAGGGGAATGCCCCTCCAAGGCTGACAGAACTTGAAGTCACTCCACTTCAGTCACTTGAAAGATCAGCAGCTAACCATCTGTAGACCTGGCCATTCTGCTCATAGCTATTTAAGCAAATGAAGAGAAAACCCTTGTGCTCACAAAGCTCAGGTGTACGCAGTAATCATGTCCACAATGGCTCCAAGCTGGAGGCAGTTCTTGAACCCTAGGAACTGCCAGACAATAGAAGTCCATGTTGGTTGAGTTGATTTAGTCTAATCACTATAAAGTAACTTACGGGAAGGCAGCATATACAATGTGGATACTATGTAGAAATGTATGACTCACTTCCTGGGGAGGACAAAGAAAAGTGGTGTGAGGCTCCATATTTCTGCTCAGGATGGTATGATGTCTAAAACTAGGGAGTGGTTTCTAGAATTTCCTTGGCTCTTGGTGGATTGTTGGGAACTGAAGTATGGAAAGTAAAGCTGCCGATAATGGGGAACTGCTGTGTTCAGTTCCCAAGCTCAGCAATAAAACAGATGAAACCACCAGGTAAGAGTGTGGGTGGGTCTCCCATGAAGGAAGCGTGAGGAAGAAGCCAGACTTGAGAATGCGCCAGAACAGAAGTTGCCTGTGTGGTAGAGGAGCTTGAAAAAGGCAGAGGGATCGGCTAAGGGGATGGCAGTGTTCCAGACCCTGAAAGGATTGTGGGTTCCATGGAGTGTTGTCTGTTGAGAGCACACAGCTGAGAGTCACACATTCCGGTATCTGTGGTTTAATATATTCTAACAGCCTCAATGCTCACACTTGTGTGGTGACATTTTGTCCCCTCAACCACTGCCCAGACCCTGGTTGTTCCTGTGTTGGTTAATAGTCCAGGCTATTTAAACTACAGATAGATAGACAGACAAACAGATGATAGATAGATAGTTAGGTAAATAGATGATAGGTTGATAGAGAGAAAGATAGAGAGATGATAGAAAATAGGTAGATAGATAGATAGATAGATAGATATGAAAAGGTGTGGATGTGTAGATGGACAGACAGATGATGGATGAATGGAGAGATCAATGATGGACGGGTGAGTAGGTAAAGACATGATAGGTCATGGATGATTGCCCTCCCTTCCTTGGAAGGACATGAACAGCTAGGGTTTGGAATTTTCATTGTTCTACACAGCAAGATTGACTGTCAGTCACCGCTCAAGGCTTCCTCTTTTCCTCTTTTCCTTTCAATGGTTTATGTCATTGGTTTTAAAAAATAATGTTCTCTTTTTGCCTATGTGTGTGTGTATGGTGAGTATGCATGTGTAAACATGTCCATATGTATGTGGGTATTCATATGTATGCATGTATGTGGAGGCCAGAAGTTAGCATCAGGTGGCTTCCTCAATTGCTCTCCACCTTATATATCGAGGTGGGATCTCTCAGTTGAACTCAGAGCTCTCCTACTCAGCTAGTCTAGCCAGCTGGCTCCAGGGGCCCCTCTGTCTCCTGTGCCCTGGGATTGCAGGTGGGCTGCCACTCTCCTGGGTTTACCTGGGTGCTGGGAACCCAAACTCCAGCCTTCACACTGCATAGCAAGCCGTTCAGCTACTGAGCCACCTTCAGTCCATTTAAAGACATTGTCATTTATGTGTCTGTATGCCTGTGTGTGTATATGCCACATGTGTGCAAGTGCCTGCAGAAGCCGGAAGAGGGCATCAGATCCCCCAGAGCTGGAGTTACAGACAGCTGGGAGCCAACACGTGGTGCTGGGAGCCAAACTTGGTTCCTCTGCAAGAGCATCAAGTGCTTTTTTTTTTTTTTTTAAAGATTTATTTATTTATTATGTATACAGTGTTCTGCCTACATGCATTGCTTGCAGGTCAGAAGAGGGCACCAGATCTCATTACAGATGGTTGTGAGCCACCATGTGGTTGCTGGGAATTGAACTCTAGACCTCTGGAAGAACAGCCAGTGCTCTTAACCGCTGATCCATCTCCCCAGCCCCACATCAAGTGCTCTTAACCCACTTGTTTTTAAGCACTTTCCTGGAACAAAACTATGATAACCTGAGAAGCCCTGGGTTGGGAGGTGAGCTTCCTGGATCCAACATCTAAGGCTCAACCTCCCACCACCCAGGTTCTGGAAAAGTCCACCCTGTAGGAGAGGGTCTCTGTGGTAGTTTGAAAGAAAATGGCCCCCAAAGGGAGTGGCATTAGGAGGTGTGGCCCTGTGGAATTGGTGTGGTCTTGTTGGAGGCAGGCTTTGAGGTCTCATATATGCCCAAGATACTGCCCAGTGAGACAGACCACTTCCTGTTGCCTGTAGAACTCTCAGCTACTTCTCCAGCACCATGTCTGCCTGCACGCTGCCATGTCCCACCATGATGATAATGGCCTGAACCTCCAAACTGTAAGCAAGCCACCCCAGTTAAATGTTTTCCTTTATAAAAGTTGCTGTGGTCATGGGGTCTCTTCACAGAAATAGAAACCCTAAGACAGTCTCCCCTGGGAGACCATGTCACCCCAAACAGCTGCCTCCTTGTCTGGCCTCCTCCTGCCCCAGTGAGCTAACACATGGATGCATCTCAGTAGATACCACACTTCCTTCTCTAGTCCTCAATCCCAAGGCAAGATCAGCTAAGACACCAGGAAGGGGCTGAGTACTTGGAGATCACCCACCAGCTGCTCAAGGGGCAGAGACGCATAGCATGCGGTCATCAGTGAAGGCGGCCTGTGTGTCCACTGGGCAGGTCCACCACTCCCATACCCAGCTTTCAGCAGGACACTGAGCGCAGAGCCAGACAGAGAAGGACATCAAGTGTGTCACTCAGAGAGTTTCCAGTGTTGGGGGGTGGACCACTGGGCCTCCCTCTCCCTAGTTTACCCTGTCTGGAACAGCTGGTTCCAGACAAAACAAAGAAAAAATCCCAATGGCGGCCCTTCCTGACCCAGTGGACTCCAGGTGAGGCCACTGTTGCTCTTTGTGTTGGTTCATTTTTCTCTTGCTGTCACAGAACACCTTACACTAGCTGATTTATCAAGAAGAAAGGTTTACTTCTGCTCACAGTTCTGGAGGGTAGGTAGGTCCAAGACTGTGGTACAGCACCTGCTGGGGGCTCTGGGAATGTCCTGTGGCAGAAGGGGAAGCCAGCAAAGTGGAGAGCATGAAGGTAGGTTCATCGCAGGAAAACTAACTCAGTCCAGAAAAAACACCACCAACCCATTCCTGAGGGTGCAGCCTCATGACCTAAACCCCTCCCTTGGGCTCCACATTACCACATGGAAGAATTAAAGTTTCCATAAATCAGCTTCAGGGTGGGACAGACCATGGTAAGTGTTGACAGGCATGGCTCTAGTGTTGGAGGGGGGTTTTTTTTTTTTTGAGACCAAGTCTCATGTAGCCCAGGCTACCCTAGAACTCTATGTAGTCAATAATGACCTTGAATTCCTGATCCTGCTGCTTCCACCTCCTGCGTTGATGGGATACAGGTGTGCACCATCTCACTCAGTTTTTCAGTGCTGGGTGGAACCCAGGGCTTTATGCATGCTGGGTAAGCGCCCTACCCACTGACCCACATCCCTAACACAATAAAATCTACTATTGAGTTCAGGGAGTGATCTGACCAAGGAATTATGAGCAGGCATCAGTAGAGATGGGGCTGGAATCTGGGTCATTCTGACCCCGGCTCCAAGCTGTCAACCAAGCTAGAAGCTGCAGATGCTCTGTGCTCATTCCCTGGGCCTCGTTGCTCCTGAAAAGGAGGGAAGTTCGTGACTGAAGGAGGTTGTTTGCCAAACAGCTGGGCAGATGTAGCGTGCAGCCCCTTAGAGCTGGGCACACTGGCTGTGGGAATGATTAAGCCTGTGACCGTGACTCCCCTCAACCCAGAAGCCTGGCCCAGGCTCATCCCTCTGCAGGAGGGGGCTTCTTCTCTGCATGGAGAGGAAGAATAGTGAACCCAGTACTCTCCAGGGCGTATGTGGAGCACGTCAGGTTGGAATGGACCAGGTGGTTTGCCAGTCCCTTGTCTGGCCATGTAGGTTCAGTGGGAGCAGTCAGGGCTGTGGCTGGGCCCTCAGAGTTCCTCTGTAACAATCTCTCATCTTCTCGTCAAGGACTCTTCCCAGCTCTTTCCTTCCCCAGAGTCAAGTAACACTTGAGTCCTGTAGCCAATTCTCAGCACACACACACACACACACACACACACTCCCACACACACACACACACACACACACACACACACACGCACACACGCACGCATGCACGCACACACGCACACACACACACACACACACACACCCCTCCTCCATCTACAATAACCTCAACAGAATTCCCTACCCTGCCCCTGTCATGCCCACCCTTTCCAGGACTCAGTTGTCCTATCTCTAAGAGGCAGAGGCGAGAGAACGTAATGTGTAGACACCCAGGATTCTGACATTTCCTGAGCCTGAGCCAAGATGACACCTTTGAAGACACCCCAGTGACAGACATAAGACAAGAACCACGAAACTGGTGGCCCTATCCAAAGAGCAAAAATGGCCTGTGAGACACCCCCACCCCACTCCCACCCCCGCCCTCAGGAGTCCAGAAGCTCCTCAGAGGCCCCTGCCAGGGCTTCTTTTCTTGAATACTCAGTGGATCTTGGCTCAGTCTGTGCTGTTCATTCAGTGTGTGCTGGACCATGGTCCTGCTGGCCTCAGAGCTTCTACTTATGCTAGTCCCTATACCCAGGATGCTGTTCCCGGTCCTTGATCCGTCTCCACTCAGATGGTACCTCAACTCAGCAATGCCTTGCAGGAGCGACAGCCACCATGACTAGACACCAGTGTGGGACTCTGGGCCCTTCTGACTGCACTGAGGACCATGGCAAGCTGGCACCTGCCTGGCCTAAGGTAGTCTGTAGTGGAGGGCTGTTCTGTCTGTGACCTTGAAGCACCGCCCCTAGAGATGCAGCAGGTAACTGTCCTACCTACCTATGACCTTGAAGTACCTGCCCCTGGAGCGTGGCCTTGGGGGTACCCTTAAGACCTGAGATGCACATAGGACACTCTCTGCTCTCCCTTGTGGGACTTGGATGCTGGGACCGTGCCTCACCCTTCCAGGATCCTGCTACAATTCCTCTGTTCCGTCTAGTGAGTTTTCCTTCCCTAGTAAATTCCTTTGCCCTTTAAGCAGACTCTGTGGATTTCTTCTAGCTTTATCTGTTGGGTAAGGTTGACCCTAGGAAGCTGGCCTAAGCCCACACCCCAGCCCCTCTGGGGGCCTCCACTGTCAAACTCATCAACCCTTGCCCCTGGCACACACCTCCCAGGCACCCAGCCGCTGCCTCTCCTTCTTCCTCCACCTCCTCCCAGCTTCCCTGGCCTGAAAAGACTCAGGCCTGGAAAATCCCTTGACAAGGAACCGTCTGGCTCAGCCACGCCACGCTATTCCTGGCTGCTGATGTGACATGAGCCAGCCTGGTCCCCAGGATCCAACTCTGGGTCAGGATGACAGGAACCAGCCTGATGTAGCTGACACCTCACAGGTGCCTGGATCTCCAGTCTCCCTGGAGAGGGAGCTGGAGCTAGACCAAAGGAGTGAGGACCCTTGTTGGGAGATTTTTGCTGGATGGTAGAGGTCGCAGCCTCCCCCTGGCCTGAAGCTTATCTCAATGGCTTGCAACATGGAAACTCCCTCCAGCAAAGCTTCCTGCTCTCTACCTGCCCTTATCTGGAGGATGTCCCTGGGCCTGGAAGACTGATCTTGTCTAAAAGCTGTCTCTAAACCAGGTGCCTGATTGGTCCCTGCTGAGAAGACTTGCATTAGGAACTCTGCTATAGGAGCCTGCTGCCACACACAAAGCCTTGTGATAGGGGCGTGCCACTTAATGCAAATTGGGGTTTGTCCCCAGGGTCCCCAGTCCTGTATATTCCTTATACTCCAGAATAAAGTTGAGCTGAATCTCCAAAGTCTGTCTCTTGGAGGGCTGACTCCATTCGTGTTCATGGGCCACGTACAAAGCTTTCTGATGCCATTTCTGCCTCTTTCCCCTCTGGGACTGATGGCCGACGGGCTGAGAGGGAAAGAGAACCCCCACAACTCTCTGGCTAAGGGGGGAACCCGTGGCTAAGGGAATGAGGACCCTCGTGCTATAGGGGTAAGAACCCAAAGCTAAGGGAACGGAGGGCCCCTGTACTAAGCAGGAAAAACCCAGGGCTAAGTAGATGAAGACCTCCAGCCTGAGGGAAGGAAACCCCAAGGTCAAGGGAGTGGGGACTCCTGGACTTAGGGGGTGAAAGCTTTTAGGCTAAAGGAGGGAGGATGTCAGACTGAGGGACAGAAGCTCCTCAGGCTGGGGAGGTAATTGCAAACTCAGGGTGGAGGGAGGCAGTAAAGACACACACACACACACACACACACACACACACACACACACACGTGTGTGTGCCCCAGTAGTTCCCATGCATGCTAAAAGCTGCCCCAGCCATGAGCAGTTTTGAAGACTATAGCCATGAGTCCAGAGCACCAACCAAACCTCTCTCCTCAGGATGGCAGCATACCGGGAGGCCCAAAGGCAAGGGAGATTCTGGAAGACTCTAAATTGGCCAACAGTCAGATAAATTAGCCACATGTCATTTATCAACTTAGCGTAAAGTCCTCATAGCACACTAAACAGACAGAGATGCAGGCCAGGATGTGACAGACACAGTCTCCCAGTGTGTCCTGCGCAGGGCAGAATTCGGGGAAGTTTTCCATACTTATCAAAATGCAAAGGCAGGGGCCACTTCCCAGAGTGGTTTCATTTCCAGGAATGCATCCTGCAGACGCATCCCAGTGCTTTGCACAGTAGGGGATGTGCAAAGGAGTAAGATAATTTAATAAATGAAGATAATGTCTTCTGAGGTATCTTCTATAGTCATCAAAAACAACGTAAAAAAAAGTGAATGTCCCTATATGGAAAGATGGCCATAATATAGCACTCACTGGGGTGGGGTATTTTAAAACATTCCATTTATTATAAGTTTAAAAGTTAAGGTTGAAGGGGCTGGAGGATGGCTCAGCACTTAAGAACCCTTGTTGCTTTTACGGAGGATCTGGGTTCTCTTCCTAGAACCCACATGGCAGCTCACAACTACCAAGAACTCCAGTTCAGGGGAATCTGAACCCTCTTCAGGCCTCTGTGGGCACTGCATGTATGTGTTGCACATATAGATAAGCAGACACACACACACAGAATAAAAATGAATATATCTACTTTTTCAAGTGAACACTTTGAAAAAATTAAGATTGTGTTGCTGTGGATATCACTCTGTATCAATAAAGCACTGATTGGCCAGTAGCCAGACAGGAAGTATAGGCGGGACTAACAGAGAGGAGAATTGAGGGAACAGGAAGGTGGAGGGGAGACTGCCTGGAGCCGTGGCCAGGACAAGGAAGATGTAAAGTACCGGTAAGCCACGAGCCACGTGGCAAAGTAGAGATTAATAGAAATGGGCTAAATATAAGAGTAAGAGCTAGACAATGATAGGCCTGAGCTAATGGCCAAGCAGTTTAAATAATGTAAGAGTCTGTGTGTTTATTTTATACGTGGGTTCTGGGACTGGCAGTACTTGGGAGCTGGCAGGACTTGGGGGCTGGAGAGAAATTCTCCAGCAACATTGTGTAATGAAAGCAGCTGAGATGGTTCAGTGGTTAAGGATGCTTATCACCAAGCCGGACATGAATTTAATTCCTGAGACCCACGTGGTGAAGGGGGAAATGGACTCCCCAAAGTTTTCCTCTGACCTACTCATTCATGCAATCACACACACAAATAAAAGTTTAGAAAAAGGGTATCTGTATGTAAGTTGGCTGTATATGTGTTACACACATGCACACACACATGAGCACATAAGCACATGCACAGATACACCACATGCACACATAAACACATACACACATGCACACACAAGAACATACACATATGCACACAAACATGTACACTCAAATACATGCACACACACACAAGCCTGGAAAGACATAAGAATATTAAAGTTTGCATTTCTTGAACACTGTATTATCAGAATGTTTTATAAGTGTGTATTCATTTTGCTTCTTTGGTTTGGGGTTTGGTGCTGCAAGGGAACCCAGGGCCTGTGTGCTACCACTGTGCTCCAACCCCAGTCCCAATTTGGCAGAGTTTGAAGGAAACAGATTATTAACTGGAAGAGTTGAACCCTGAGCCAAAGCTTGACAAAGAACAGAAGGGAAGAGCTTCCTGGACGGTTTGAACAGATTAACCCAGATGCAAAACTCCTGCACGTGTACTCCAGCAAGAAGCCAGTTTAGCGTTAAAGAGAATAGCCACCGTGACCACGCCACTAAAGCAGGAATGTGGGAACCGGTCACGGGAAGGGACTGCGTATGTAGGTCAACAGGAAACACAACCTAGCAACATCACAACAAAGCTGGGAATTTACCTACTAAATCAGTGCCCATCCCCAACCAACAGAGGACTTTTGTCTTGTGCGGGTGTTTTATTTTGTGTTAAGTCAGGGTCTCAGGTAGCCCAGGCTGGCCTCAAACTGTACAGTAGAGGATGACCTTGAATCTCTGATCCTCCTGCCTCCTCCAGCTCCCGTGTGCTGGGATTACAGAGCTGGATCATCACGCCCAGCTTTTTGTGGTGCTAAGGACCAAACCTAAGGCCTTTTACATATTAGGCAAATACTCTGCCAACCGAGTGACATCCTCAACGCTGTCATTCGATTTTTTTCTGTTTGCTTTTGCTTCTTATTTATTTAGGTTTTTCTTCTGGTTAAGTTATTGTACTTTTTGGTTTCAGGTGTTAGAAATAAAACTGTCACCCTTCACCTAAAGATTTAAAAATAGACAAAACAGCAACAACAACAACAACAACAACAAAAAACTCTTCAAATCAAGAGCCAGCCTCCTAGGGCTCAGGCCGTAGTTCAGTGGTTGAGTATGTGTTTAGCACATGAAGCCCTGGATTTGATCCCCAGCACCAAGAAACAACCAACCAACCACCAAAAGAATCGACCTGTAAATGACATAAAACTGGAAAGAAGAGAGATGCCTTCAGCCACCACATTTCTTAGACATCGTTCTGCGCAGCCGAGTTACAGGGAGAAAAGCTTACAGGGTGGACACTGGAGAAAAGAGATAGCTGAGGAGGAAGGAGAGCAGGGGTAAAGCCTGCGAGGCTGTGTGCCAACCCAGGAAGAGAGATACCACCAAAGGCTAGAGCCTGGGCACATTGTGTGCCAACCCAGGAAG
>CABHPH010150290.1:0-43197 GCA_902168325.1 Peromyscus nudipes
CCCCCCCCCCGTCTGTATAATTTCATTAGGGCTTAATTTCATCAAGTTTTAAACAACGATGCATTTGACGAGTATGAATAAAAAAATGGCAGGAGGTAAATTCACAGGTCAAATGCATGAAATTCTTAGAGTTACTGGGGTTGGAAGTTTGCCTCGTGCAAACCTAGATTGTTGTGTAGGAAAGGGCTTAAAGCACTGTGAATGCTCAGTTAAAATACATGAAGAATAAGTGCTGAGTTACAGAGTTGGGAGGGGCTATTGAGGGGCCTTTCTTAAGCTCACGCCGTGAGTTTCTTATCCCATGGCAGGTTCTGAGAAGAACACAATGTCCAACAAATATGTAAGAAACAATATTCAACTATTTTGGAAGCAGCAAAGGAAATTCAGTGTCCCCATGTCCTTAGTTACAGAGTGCAGCCCCTGGAGATCAAGCGCTGGAGGCTGCTACAGCGAAAAGCTTGCATCCTCAAAGCATAACCCACAATTAGTCAAACTGACAGAGAGGTGGTCAGATCCTTGAAAGAGAAGCACATGAGACACTCCATAAGTGATACCCTGCTGCTCCCTATTTGGTCTCCTCAAATCACTCCCACGTCAGCCTTGCTTGACTCATACATTGACAAATGCAGACAAACACTGACTGCCAGCACTTTCAGTTGCTTAAGAAATCCAACTCACTTCTTGCTTCTGTTGGTGCTTAAAAGGTCCCAATCCCAGAATCAGAATGATGGACCATCAATCTGCTAGGTGTTGTCCACAGCAAAGTCCAAATATACTCTTCAAGTCCAAATATTGACTTCATTGTCCTGCCAACTAGGAGGCTATTGTAGAATTCTAAACACTTGTACTAGAAAAATAAAAGGCATCCATGCATAGAGTCATTGTTTTCCCACACTCTCTACTGAAACAGAAACCTAAGGAAATGACATTTCCAGATCTACAGTGGGTGGGCTCAATTTGGGATACTTGGGATAGACTTATCACCTATGGAAGAGATGGAAATAGGGGATTCATGAAGCAACGGTGTCTCTACGACTCATGTCACTCCTAGCCCACTGTGCCAGGGGCCCACCAGACCTCCTTAACATGAGACAGTGAATAAGTCATGGTTGTCTTGAACATCAGAGAGGAACATGTCCACTCATCAGGGAGGACAGGTAAGCAGGAGTCAAATCAGTAGTTGCGTGGTCATGCCGAGGTACTGAGGAAAGCCTAGAAGAACTATGTGGCCTTTCTTGAGACTCCATTTCAAAACGACAAGAATGTTTCCAGAACTACCTCCCACCTCCCTTTCACTGTCAAATGTAGACTTATTAATGTAGTGAGTACAAAGACACTGTTTCATTAGCACATTTGTCCAAATCATTAGTTAACACTTGTGTATTGTTGCCATTTTGTAGATGATATCTTCTTACACAGAGAACTATTTGATAAACATTTCCAGGAAACATGGGTGGATTTGTGAGTAAAAATGTTTCTGGTGCGACCTTGAGACACCTAAAACTCATGGTGTACTGGACTACTTCATTTACTTGTTTTTAGCATTTGCTGATCACCTATTATGTACCAGGATATGTTCTTAGGACTGGAGCAAACCTGGACATGGTTGAGCATGTGTGCAAACTCTAACAAGGATCATGCCCAAAGGCAAGCAGTGGGAACATGTGCATGAAAAGATCACAGGGAGGGCTAGGAAGCAGTGAGAACTGGTTGTTCCAGGCTGTCTCCTTTTATAATAAGCCTCCTGGGAGATCTCAAGGGTTTCACAAAAGTAACCATCTAAGATGCACTCCCAGGACCCAAAGACCTCCCATCTTAGAGGGTCCACAGTATTTCCCACTATCTCGGCTACAAAAACCAAGCTTTTACTCATGTGAACCCCCGATCAGACAAAAACCATAGCAAAGGCAAGTCCCATTTCCTTGGGGAAATGTTCTATATTTTATTTGCCACATTGTCAGGATGTATTTTATGCTTGGAAGATTTCTTAAATCTCGAAACCATCACTCTTTGTCCAGTATTTTGCTTCTAGGAATCTTTCTTGATGACACAGACAAAAGTGGAGCCAGTAATTTTGACACAAGGATATAATGAGATCACAACTTTTATTAAGAATCAAAAGAAATGCTAATATAAAAATGTGACAATTATTGTCCACACTAATCTCATATGGGTGGCAAAATATGATGTAGTCAATAAAAACGTGCATACAAAGGTGCAGTCTATAAAACGTGGGTATAAAGAATCATGAACAAAAGTAGGGAAATGGCTCAGTGAGTAGAGTGCTTATACAAGCACAAGAATGAAGATTTGAATTCAGAACCCCAGCAACCAAGTAAAAACCTGGGCATGGTGAAGTGGCCTTGGAATCTTAATACTGGGTATGTGGAGGCAGGAGGCTCTGAGGGGCTCACTGGATAGCCAGTCTAGTTGAATCAGTAAGTTCTAGACTCAGAAAAAGATGCTGTTTCAAAATATAAGGTGGAGAACAATTGAGGACGGCATCCTGACATTGACCGCTATATGCCTGTGCACACAGGTAAATGCACACACACATATACACATAGACATGCACACAAAAAGAATTATGAAGATGATAATAAATGTACCAAATGTTAACGGTATACCTGAACAATAAAATTTACTTATCTTTATATTTTCAGCATTTTGTAATCTTTGCCCAATCAGCATGCATTTATTTTATAATTAGATAAAAGTATAATGTAAAAAATTCTTCAATTTCTTGGGTATTGATAATCAACATTTTCCTTCACTATTTTTTTTTAGGTTCTGACAGTTGGCTTTCTCTTCCAATCTTAGGAATGGTTTTGCAAGCAGTAGCTCTTTTTTAAAGTGTTACAGAATGTTCAAAGGAGGTACTAGTTTTGAAAGTTTACTCCTATATGCAAACATGGAGTTGATAGCAGCCTTTATTCTTGGTATACCCAATTCCCACTAAAGTGAAAAAAAATAAGTATCAGGACTTCTCTTTCACTGACACCCTTTGCCATGTCTATAGAGGTGTCTAGGTGGGCACGGAGTCCACATACAATGATGGAATCTATTATTAGAGGGGCAAATGAACTCAACAGACAGTTCTCAAAGCAAGTACAAACAGATAATAAATACGTGAAGCAATGTTCACAACATCCTCAGTCATCAGCAATTGAAAATGCAATTGAAGACTATGCTCAGATTCCACCTTACTGTAGCTAGAAAATAAAAAGCAATGCTGACGAAGATGCTGGGGAGAAAGAAACCTATCCTACTGTGGGTAATAGAAGTTAAAGTAGCCACTCTAGAAATCAATAGGAAGGTTCCACAACACAACGCCAAGTAGAGCTACCAGGCGATCTGGCTATTCCACTTCTGGGTATATCCAAATGAATTCAAGTCAGCATATACAGATGCTTGCACACTAATGCCTGCTATGGCACCAATGTAATAGCCAAAGAATGGAACCAATCCAGATGCATCCAACAGATGACTAGATTTTTAAAAAGTGAGATAGATATATTATATTGTAAATGGCATATGTATGTGTGTATATGTGTACACATATGTATACACACAATGGAGTTTTATTGGGCCATAAATATTTTCAGGAATATGGCAGAACTGGAATCATCATATTAAGTGGAATTAGATATAGAATGGATATAGAAAGACAAGTGTCGCATATTTTCTCTTACACTCTGAATGCATATAAAAAACAAATGGAAGTAGAGAACAGTTTGAAAATAAGGGGGACACTGGGGGGGGCTATGAGAGGGGACAATGGAGGGTGACTATGATCAAAGTACATTGTATACATATATGAATATGTCATAAGGAAACCTAGTTTTATACAGTTACTTACACATTAACAATAAATTTTAAAAAAGAAACATATCCTTGCCATTATATCTTTACCAAAATACAGAAGACTCATCAATAAAATGAAAAGTATATTTTTTTTGTGAAGCAAGAGGGAAACCTAGCACATAATGACAATGATCATTATCATTGTTGGTCTTTAGGTGGTTTTTTTTCTTTTCCTTTTAGGCCTGAGAGTAATCAAAAGTAAAAATCTCTTAAAATAGACATTTGTGTGGTTCGTTCATTTTCCTTGAAGCTCTTCATCTGCTGCATCCTTCCTGCAGTTCTCTGAAGCCAAGGGAGCTTTGTTGTTATTTTCCTTTTCTCTGTTTCTGACATGAAAGCCATCTCCACCCTGCCAGGTGGCCTCCCTCAATGCCTGGAGCAGCTGGAGCAGGCTCCATCAGAGCATAGCCTGTCCCTTCCTCAACTCCCAGGAGACAGACAGAAATGGGGACACAGCTTTGGGAAGCAGAACATGTGAAAATGACAACTACTTTCCATCTGAAGGGCATTTCCAACTCTCCAGAAATTTCTCACCTCCATTATTTTAACTGTCCATCCCTCAAACCTTCCTCTTTCTAAGCCTTGAGCTTCCACTGTTCAATGCTACTGTGCAAGTTGCCCCCAGTATGTCCTGCTTTTATACCTATGGGCTCTAAAAAGAATAGATGTTGGTTCTTGGGAGCCTCCACCATTCTTCATTAACAAATTCACTGAGTTGCACTTGCCTGTGCAGCTTCCGGAAACCCATCCCTCCATCACAGATAATAGGTATTGCAGAGGCAAGAAACCGTAGAATGAACTCATGAGCCAAAATAAAATACACGTACTTTTAAAAACACTCTCAGGTATATCTCATGGTGACAAGCCCCTGACTAATAAAGGTATCCTGCTAATGACCACTCTCTGGTTGACCTTGTTGTGAGAGTGAACAGGGAAGAGTACCATGACTGATCTCTGATGTCTGATGCTATTGGTCTTGGGAGAAGGGCAAGCGAATACCACAAATCTGCCAGCTGCCATCCCTTACTGGATCTACCCCCTTACTTTCCAGGGTTTGTATTGGTATCGCTGTAACTTGGCACCTTGTCACAGAGGTGGAGTACTTCTGTAACATACACTAGAGATAGAAAATGACTCACTTTATGTGTACATTTGGATGCAAACAACAGAGCCCTGCCTCATCCCACTGGAAGGTTGCAGGGATGACTTGGCCACTGAGGACAAGCAGAAGGCTGTGACTACTGCTTTTAACCCTCAGGTCCTTACATTTATTTTTCCTTCTCTTCTTGTTTCCACTTTTTTGCCATACTCCTGTACTCTAGCCCTACTCGTCTCAATGCTCTGTACTGCAATGTTTTCATCCCTTGCTAGACTAAAAATTTTTCAAAGGAAGGAGTCAAATCCTGTTTGTTCAAAATGCACCGAGAAGGTTCTCCCATCTAAATACTAGCCAGGCACGACCCTGCTTAGCTTCTGATCAGATGTACTCAGGGTTGTTTGGCTGTAGACAGAGCTGGCATGATTCTTAATAAGCATTTTTGAATTGAGCTGAACTGACTCTCCAGATGAAGATTGAAAAGTCAATTATTTTAGTCTTTGCATAGATATTAAAGGAAGGGAGAGGCAGAAGAGCCGTAAAATCCAACTCCATGTTCCTCAATTCTAAATCAACTTTGCTAATCCTCTGTAATTTCACAATTGCTCTCATATGCAAGTACAAGAATACTTATGTAGAATTTCTAAGAAGAAATCTTCCAGATGGGCTATGATTTGGTACCAACAGTCAAGTTCTCTCTATATCCCCTTTCTCCTTCCCTCGCTCCCTCTTTTTTTCCACCTCCCCATATAAATAGTAACACATAGTTAAGAATACTAGGTATTCTGCTAAAATACTAAGCCCTTTTGGTTGAGCTCCCCAATGTTCTCAAAGCTAGGTAAGCCTCAGACTGAATTTGAAGAACTTTTCAAGGCAATCAAATAAGAAAGGAAGGATAGACACAAGATTTTAGCAGCTTCCATGAAGCAATTTAAAATCAGATTTTCAAAAGTTCCCTTTTGAAATCCATTTGCTGACAGAGTCTTTATTAATATAATCCTCAGCACAGGAAATCATTCACTGAACAAACCTGAATGCATTTCGAAATCCATGTGTTAAAACCACTTCATTATTCTACCCAAAGTTGCCTCTACAAAAAATTAAACCACACCTTCATTTTCTCCTAACCCAATATGCACATTCCCATTAGCTTGGAGCTGTGTCTTCCAATAAGTAGAATTTTATTTGAGTAGAAATAAAATTGCAATTCTTCAAAGACTTCCCCGTTTTTCATTTTTATCTTAACCTGACTGGAAACAATGCTACTGATACACTAGGAATTAGCTGATTTTTGCCGGAGTGGTGGTCAATGAAAATTCAAAGGAGATAGCAACTGTAAGGTATACACAGTTCTGCTTCAGTGAGCTCATGGCCAAACTGCCTCTCTAGCTGTTTAGCTTCCCTGATGCTTCCACACATGATGGGTCACTAGTGGAGTTTTGCCTATTTCTCCATTTTCTGCCTCAAAATGAAAAGGTGCTTGAAGCAGGTAGGATGGCACTCAACAACATTTTGTTTTCTAAGATACAGATCTTTAGCTCTTAACTGTAAGTTTTACTTTGCAGAGGGGATGAAGGCAAAGAGGGAGCTGAGACTGACTGGAGGTGGCATGTGGGGTATCTGGTTTTCCTACAGAGCTGTTGGAAGATTTGGGAAGAGTAGGTTCCAAGGCCTCAGTTCAGTCATACCAACTGAATGAAGGAAACTTTTTATTAAAGCACCATTCATGGAGGATGCCAAAGACTCCATGACCAAGGTCCATGGAGAAACATACCAAATCTTTGAATTAAGACTATAGACACACTGAAGTTGGTGACATACACAAAGGTGATTCCCAACTTTCAGCTAAAAACCACTCTACATGCAGAGGACTCTCGGTCACTCTATGTGTGCTAACTAGTGGTCCCCAGGGAAGGATGTCTTTACTATCTATCTGTTCTACATACTCTGAGAATTTTATAAGAAGTGATTGAGGCTCTTTTTAATTTGTATGTATGTATGTATGTATGTATGTATGTATGTATGTATGTATGTATGTATGTGTAGCACATGTGTGCCTGTTGCCCCCAGAGGCCAGAAGAGGGCATCAGATCCCATGGAGCTGAATTTACAAATGCTTGTAAGCTACCTTGCGGGTTCTGGGAACTAAACCCAGGCCCTCTGCAAGAGCAGTAAGCATTCTTAATCACAGAGCCATGTCTCTCACCCCAAGATTAAGGCTCAAAAAATAAAAAATAAAACCACTTCACCACTAACAGGCTTAGGAAAAACCATGACCACTTTTCTTTCATGTCCGGTGAAAGAATAGCCACCCAACTGGGAAGAGCCCATCTCCTGAGCAGGTGGCCTTCACTGCTTCCACTATGCCAAGGCTCAGGTGAAGACCGGCATGCAAAGAAGGAGACAAGCTCAGGTGAGCAACAGACCACACCTGACTGGTCACCACTAGCAGCCACACTGGATCATACTGAAGTCCACATGGAACTAAACTGAAATCTCTGCTTGAAATATCAATAAGAGGCTGTGATTCACAAATGCATAAAGGAGGAAGCTGGTGGGAGGAACAGAAAGAACTACAGGAAACTACCACACCCCTAAGGCACAGGTGGGTTTTCTTTTGGTAATGTAGTTCAAAGCTGTACCCACCAAGTACTTAACACTCGGTGACTCCATAATCATTTCCCCTTTTACGTGACCATGACAACTGGATAAAGCAAGCTATAAAAATAGTTATTTTGATCCACAGTCCTGTCATAAGAACTTACAGATTTCCAAAACTAGAGTGTCAACAAGCTTGTCTAACCCAACGGTCACCATGAGTGTGAGCTCATAAAATTGAGCCACAGAAGAGGTTATGCCTTACTCTGTTAATTGGTATGTTCCCGGCTTCCACAGGAGCATACTTGACATGTGCTGCTTGTCCCAGAAATACCTGATGGGCAAAACTGAATTCTGAATTGAGATTTGGAGTTTTCCTTCTGCAATAATGTGATATGGTACTGATTTGTTTTGCTTTAGGTGAGATATGCAATCTTGGCCATTTCCTGTATGTGCTTTGCACTTCCAGTTCCTCACATGTGAGATAAGGATTGCCTCCAGCAGCATTTTCTACCTAACTTGATGTTCAGACCCAAAACTTACTGGAGCCTCTTCCCCTTAGGAAAACGGAGCAAGCTTGCCTTCATCCATTGTGCTGTGGCAGTTACCTAAAAGACTGTTTGACTATGAAATTCCACTGTTAACAGCAAAACGCTGGAAAAATAACTGGGGTCTCTTGTCCCTATAGGCTCTACTACAGGACTAAAAATAATCTCTTAAGGTTTTTTTCTGGCTGTGTGTGTGTGTGTGTGTGTGTGTGTGTGTGTTGCATGCATATATGCATGTTCACATGTGTGGAGGTTTATGTGTGTCCCCCCCCTTGTTTGTCTGTCTGTCTCTGTTTCAGTCTCTCTTGCTGGTCAGCTTGCCCCAGGGATCTCCGACTTCACCTCCTGAACTCAGGGATTACACAGGAGCTTCCACTCAGCATCTACTTTGGTTCTGGGGATTCAACAAACTCAGTCTTCATGCTTGCATGGTAAAGGATTGACCTACAGTCTTACATTGCTAGTCTTACAGCTCTAGAAATAAACCAATATCTTTGATTCCCCAGGGCCAGCATCCATGCTGTTCCCTCGATCTGGAATGTTCTTTCCTGCCCACTCACTGCTGTATCTCTGCCAGACTAATTTCTACTCAAAGTTATTTCCTCAGGAAGGCCACCTGCCCCCTTAAGGTGAGTCTGAGCCCTGTTACTGGTTCTCACAGTACTCTGCCCTTTTAATGATGGTACTTGCATAGTCGTAATTAAGTAAATCAGTGTAATTATTGGTCTGACGTCTGTTCCTCTTGTTAAATTACCATCTCCTCATCTTCCTGAGTATGAAGATGCAGACTGTGTCTGTGTCCTCAAAGCTGAACTCATATTTTAATGACTATTTCCTGAAGAAATAAATGAATGAATGGCAAAGTCACAGGCATTCTGGTAGCAGAGGCCTGTAATCCGAGCCACTCAGGAGGTTGAGCACAAAGATCATAAGTGAAAATTGGCCTGGACTACGTAGTAGGCTTGAGGCCAAAGTTGGATACTTTCTGAGACCTCTACTTCAAAATTAAAAGTGAAAGATAAAACAGAAGGCTGGAGGTATAGCTCAACAGTAGAGTGTGGGTAAAGAGTAGTACACGTAATGCCCTAGGCTCAGTATCCAGTAAAACACACCATACGCCGGGCGGTGGTGGCGCACGCCTTTAATCCCAGCACTCGGGAGGCAGAGCCAGGCGGATCTCTGTGAGTTCAAGGCCAGCCTGGGCTACCAAGTGAGTTCCAGGAAAGGTGCAAAGCTAAACAGAGAAACCCTGTCTCGAAAAACCAAAAAAAAAAAAAAAAAGAAAAAGAAAAAGAAAAACACACCATACACATACATACACACACACACACACACACACACACACACAGAGGCACGTGCAGGGGGTGGTTCAGAGAGGGGGGAAATAAATATGGGTTGCACTGGATTGCTATGAGGACTCCATTCCACACCGCTTATGCTTTGGACAAACCTACGCTTTCTAGTGACTCCTTTATCTTAGAAAAGAGGAAGAAACAACACTGGTTCTTTGACAGAGCTCACTCTGTCCCATGTGTCCCACAATGTCAGTCCAGTGGCTCCTCTGAAGCATCTCAAAGAACCCTGGGATACATCCTGGGTTGCATAATTTGAGAGTCTCCAAGCCACAGGTGTTAAAGGAATTTACACGGATTAAATAAGATAAAAACTCAGTTTACTCACACTATCCCTTCTTTTAGTCCTCAAGAATCAGCCGTGGCTGTGGATGTTACATCCTGCCCACGTTACATAGATCATTTCTCCCAATACACATAGACACTGTTCTGGGCCCTCCTCAGCTTTGCACATTCCATGTTTTGGGACAGCCACACTGTTCCTTATTTGAGTTTTTCTCCTTTCTAACATCATAATTGCAGCTTTTTTTTTTTTTTTACAACCAAATAGACACCATTGATCTTTTCTAAAAAGGTAGGAACAAGAAAAATTTTTAAACTGTTCCTTTGTCAAATAAATCAAGTTCTCTGATTTTTCCTTGTGCCCAACAGCTTGAGATGCCCCACCCATCACTGTTGTTTTCATGTTCTTTGCTGAAAACAACCTGCATTCAAGGTTGGTCCTCTCACTACTGTCTGTCCATCACTGGGCTGCCTCATGTGATGTCTCTTTGAGGATGCAGTCTCCTTTTCAAGCTGTCCTGACTATGTGGAGTCCACAGTGAATGCTTGGTTGGCTTCTCACCATGTCTACCCTTCTGAGACCATGGTTAGTTCCTTTTTGTAAATTTTTGAGACAGGGTCACATGTAACCCAGGTCAGCCTTGAATTTCTCTTCCTTTTGCCGCCACCTCCAGAGTGCTAGGGCGACTGGTATACATCATCATGCCTGGTTTTATGCAGTGCTGGGGATCAACCAATTGAGTTCCATTCTAAGGCCCCTGGTTAGGTTCTTTTGGGAGCCAAGCTCTGGGTTGCCGACCCAATGCTCTAGCATCTGTATTCATCTCCCACAATCACAAGCTGATGGGGAATGACTGGGGTGAGAAAAACCTAGCAAATCTGCTTTCCCAAACTGAGCCTTCTTCATTTGCTGCCTATTCTGGTTGAGATCATCACGGATTTGATTATTTTGTGATTATTTCTTTCAAGACTTCTGTCTAATCTTTAGATTAGAACTTTAGAGCATTAATTCTTTCTTTCCTCTTCATAACAGTACATTAAAAGGGGATTTCTGCCCTTCCTAAGGGTTGTAACTTGTTCCCATGTAGCCTCTGTCTTAGCTTTGCTTCTCTCAGAAGCAGACACCAAGACAAAGATTTATAGGCAAACAATGTGCTGTGGGGGCTCAGATGAAGAAATACTACCAGGAAACAGAAGAAGAAGAAAGTAGAGTGAAGGCAATCAATGAAAGGCGTGTTAGGAAAGCAGCTGTCTCTATGCCCATACAGGGCCTAATTCCATGTGACACAGATGAAAGAAGCCGGGGTATACACCAACTCCCAGAGGCATTCAGGGAGGGTGATTCCTGGACACCGGGGCATTTTCCCACACTCCACTGGACAGGCATAGTGTGCTTTGTTAGTCACAGAGGGCAGCCTTGTATGCGTGGATAGAAAGAGCAAACTGGACCCCATAAATATGTACAATTAATTCGTGCTAACAAAAAAAGTGCAAGTGCTGGGAGTCAGGACATGGACGGTGATGCCCTGAACGGGTAAGAGTAGGAGGCTCTGGCCAGGGCCCTGATCATACTGTGATACCCTCAAGCGGTTCCTCATCTACCTGTATTGGGAATCCTTGGGAAAAGACACTTAACTTTTCCATTGTCTAATGAAGGGACACAAGGAGATGATTTCCAAAGCTCTAAAGAATGTAGCTTCTTTAAGGTTTGGATTAGTTTCAATCAGGTATCCAAGTGGATACCCTACAGCATCTCTTACCTAACAGTATGCCATCAGATAGAACAAGCGTCTTGACCTATAATTCATTTGTTTGAGTGTCTGGGTTCCCCTGTCACTTCAGGAAAGCTTGAGGTGCAGTCTGTTTTCACTGTGGAGAGTACTCTGAGAGATGACAGGAACGAAAGCCATCTGTGGCACCTCTATGGACTTCAGGCAACTGTGAGGCGATCACTGGAAAAGCAATTAAGGTCATTGTCTCTTTTAGAGCTCAGACCTAAAAGAAGAAGAGGTGCTATGTGGCTGAAATGTTCTAAGTACTTGACATCCATCAGCTTATACACTCTCACATCAGTCCTATGAAATAGGGCTGAAAGTTGAAAAACCAAGGCAGAAGTTTAAACATTTGCCCGATATCCAGCTGTTAGACAATATCAACAAACTATAAATAAAAGATACACAATCATCTTAACAGACTAGTAAAAAGTACCTGATGAAATCAATATTCATTTTCAACAAAAAATTCTCAATCTAGGAATAGAGGGGAACTTCTTCACTTGATAAATGATATCTACAAAAATTCCTACAGCTTATATATTATTAAAGAGATAAGAATGTATCCATTTCTCAAAAAGAATAGGCAAGACAAGCTTATCTATTCTTTCTCCTTAAGCTAGGGCAGTAGACAAGAAAATAAAATTAGAATAATATGCAGGATATTTATATACTTATAATACAGAAAATAGAATAAATATAATTACAAGGACAAAGTAAAAGAACGCTCATTATTTACAGACATTGTGGCCCTCTATATAGAAAACCTAATACAGTGAATGAATGGAAATCAATTAGAAGTAACACACAAGTTTTGCAAGGTTACAGAATACAAACTAAATATACAAAATCTACTGTGCCTTCATGCTATCAACAAAGAAACCAAAACAAAATTAAAATGTCAAAACTAAAAAAAGAAAGTTTAAAAGCAGTATATTTAGCCCTAAAACTTTATAATTAGGGATAAGTCTGATAAAAGGTATACAAAATATGTGTACTGAAAATTACAAAAGATTGTAGAGAGATGTTAAACACCTAAGCAATGGACAGCTGTGCCATAATTAGTGTCAGAAAGCTCAGAATTAGGTTGCTGTCAGTCCTCTCTAATTCAATTTTTATATTTAAGACAACCTCAATCAAAATCCCAACAGGCTTTTTTTTTTTAAAATAAATGTTTCAGTCCCTTAAGTTAAATTAAATGATGAGGCAAACCAACAATAAGTTTTATAAATTACATCATAAGCCAAAAGAAAATGATTATTGGGGGAATAGAGAGAAGGCTCAAAACATCAAAATAAATGAAACATAAAGATTTGAAAGAGGCCAAGACAGCAGAATCATGCAACAGCTCGAATTTAATAAAACAGCATATGAGGAAAACGTGCTCCCCTGCCCCAGCACACACACACACACACACACACACACACACACACACATAGGTGGCTCTTTCCCTTGCTCCTTGAGGGAGAGCAACCATGATTCTTACTTCCTGTTAGCATCTCACTTCCTTCTGAGATTTCACTTCCTATTGCTACCCTGCAACCTCAGGGAGCAAAGGTACAGTGTACATCCCTGCTCCTGCCGAAGCTTACATAACACAAAGACTCACAAGCTCTTTCCACATCATGGCAATGGTTCCAAAGTAGGTTGTTTCCTGGAAGCTTCCAACTTATATAACAATGAAAGAGCCTGGCTATGTTTGCCAACCTTTAACTTTACAATCTTTACCCTGCCTCCCTTCTCATCCTAATTTCCATTGTAAAGAAAAGGCACATCATTTCCCTTGATAACCACTTGAAAGGCTAACATTTTTAAGGTAAAAAGAAGCAAGACATAGGGGGGAAAGCTTTTGAAAACAACAAATGCTTGCCTAATAAATTGTTTTTAGGATTTTATTTTCTCTCAATGTTTGTAAACCCTGCTAAAACTCTGTAAACTCCTGGGCTCAAGTCTAGTTTGCTTTCCAAATGCTGTAGTTTCCAATTAATCTGTTATCTTGATTGGAGGGTTGGGCTTTGATATGCTACCTCAGAGGTTATAACCTACTGTTGGCCAGAATATAACTGGTTAGGATGAAAACAAATCTTAACTTGAAAGAATAAAAGCATATGGCTTATAGGAGAAGTTTGGGTAATGAGAAAAAAAGGAAAGGAAATGTACAGTTTAAAGGTTCCAAATCTTCAGATTAAAAATAGGCCAGATGTGGGAGGAGGGAAAATCTGAAAGGTACATCTAGATTGTACTCAAACTAAGACCTAAAGAGTCGATTCTATAGGTTGGGTTGAGATGTATAGAAAGATGCAAATGGTTACTAGCATGTCTTACATATGTTTATGTGTTGAATGTGTTTGTAATGTCTACCATGCAGTCTTGTGAATGGCCACTTTCTCATGGACTCTTCAGTCCATTATTCTCTAAAGTCAGTCCCACCTGTATTAATACTCAGCCAGGTATACATATTCTGTAGAGTAATTCAGCTCTATTGACCAGAATGAAAATGCAAAAGGAAAAAAAAAATCCATTGTCAAGGTTGGCAAGTAGAGGTGCTAAGAGCCTTCATGCATGTCCCTGACAAGTTCCTTCCTGACAACACTTACCATGATTTAACATGACTGAACGATTTTTAGACACGATAAAGGATTCTGGCAAACTAAGGTGTCAGTTAAGATTACAGCCCATCAGCTTAACCTCTAGTAATAGATCTGTACCTATGAGGAGAGGCTGAGCAGAAGATACTCATACTGACCCTGTTTTATTCCAACAGAGTTATGTACAATGCATGGCTCTTGTGACTGCCTTGAAGCATCTTCAGTATATTGTATTCACAATGTGGATGTAGCCACTGAAGCACGTGGTACTCATGATGCTGCCAGTCTGCCTTGAGATAGTTGGATGTGCAAAACACACACTGGAGTTTGAAAACCAGAGATAAAAAGAGGACTTAAAAACATCGTTAATAAATCTTATATTAGTTTCATGTCGAAATGAAACAATTTTAATAATGGGAGAAATCAAATATTCTGTTCAGGTCACTTTCTCTGCTGCCTTTTATTTTATTTAAGGCAGCTATTAGAAAACGAATAATGTTTGGCTGGTGGGTCTGCATCTGTTACAGTTGTGTATCTCGGTCCTCTTGTGGAACTCCTAACAGTAGGAACAGTGGCTGTCTCCAACTCTTTGACTGACCTTTGGGACCCTGCTCCTCACACTGGGTCGCCTTGCCCAGCCTTAATACATGGGGAGGTGCTTAGTCTTACTGCAACTTGCTATGTCATGTTTTGTTGATATCCATGGGAGTCCTGCCCTGTCCTAACAGAAACGGAGTGAGAGTGGATTGGGGGGTAGGAACAAAGCAGAAGGTGGGGA
This sequence comes from Peromyscus nudipes, assembly GCA_902168325.1. Lineage (NCBI taxonomy): Eukaryota > Metazoa > Chordata > Mammalia > Rodentia > Cricetidae > Peromyscus > Peromyscus nudipes. Next base: position 14,879 of record CABHPH010150290.1, read on the forward strand.
GAGGAGGCTGGGGGGAGGGGAGGGAGGGGAAACTGCGCTGGGATAAGTAAGTTTATTTTTTAAGAAAGAAAGAAAACGTATAAGTACATTGCAGGCCTTGCATTCTCTCTCCTGGACAGAGATATCCTGAGTGGTAGGGATGGAGAGCTTCTATGACCTCACTACTTAGTCCATTTTAAAAGCAACAGGAAGAGCACATTACTAAGAGTCAATTTTCACATGTGTAAGAAATATAATCCCTGCAGGAGCCAAGATATTTGGAGTTTCCCTTTTCAGAGCTATAAATAGTTACCTTCAGGGTTCAGTGTACAATTTTCTTCAGTGACTACCGATTGCCGATGACCACTAAGGCTGCTATTGCTACCAAAATACCATTCTCATTCTTTAAAACCAGCATACCATTTTGGGGGTTAGTAGGTGGAACATTTTTTTGAATAGACAGACCCCAAATTCTCACCGCAAGCCATTAGCTCATGCCTTGCCACCCCTTACCACACTCCACTGCTCCAAACACATTTTTCAACATTCCCCAAATGCATCACAACTTTCATGCTTCCATATCCTTTTCACATATTTCCTACTTCTTAGAATATGACTTCCTTTGTCTATCTGTAAAACTCCTACTCATATATTAACATAACACAGTCACCTCCCCCTATGTAAAAGAAACCTGTTCTGATCTTGTAGTTTCCATTTTTATCTAACCACTGTGGTGCAGCCAGGTTTCATTGCAATTGTTTGTTCATGTAAGCAGAGCCCAGGTCACGTACTCTGTACCATTTTCTGTGCCTCCAACACTGTAAAACCATCAATCAGCGTTGTGCTGGTGTGTCTGTGTATGTGCACATGTGTTCATGCATGTGCCTATGTGAACACTTGCAAACACATATACACAGGAAGGAGAAATCTAAGAGAGTTACATATCAGATATTTTGGTGCATCTCTACCACTAGATAGATAATGGGTGATTTTTAAAAATGTGGTAAAATACACATACATAAAATTTTCCATCACAACCATTTTAAGTGGACACTTCAGCAGGGTTAACCGCAGTCACATTGTCCAACACATTTCCAGAACTTTTCATCTCTCAGAACTGAAACTCTAGGTCCACCAAACTGTAGTTCTTCATGATTCTTCCTTCTAGCCCCTGGCAACCAGTGTTCAATTCCCTGTCCCTATGAGCAGAGCCACACAAGGTACCTCTTATAAGAGAAATCATATAGTATTTGTCTTTTCATGATTGGCTTATTTTCCAAGGTTCATATACATTGCTGCATATATCAGAACATTCTTGTATATAGATGCTACAATGTGTTTTTTATTCACCCATCAGTGGACATAATGACTGCCTCTACCTTTGGCTACTGTGAAAATGTCACTGTGGATGTGAGGATACAGGCATCAGCTACAGTCCTTGCTTTCCATTCCTTAGGAATATGCCTAGAAGTAGAGTTGCTTGGTCACATGGCAATTCCATTTTGAATTTTAGAGAAATATCAACAGTGACAATATCATTGTATACCTCTTCCCTCATAACACGTGTTCCAATTTATCCAGAGATTTACCAGTTACTTTCTTTTTCTTTCTTTTTTGTGTGTATGTGATAGATCAGCCAGGCCCCTGGGGTGGGGTGATTGATGGATTGGGACCTTCTCAGTGACTTCTGGCATTAAGAATCTCTATGCAGTTGCTGGTAACTTGTAGCTCATCTTTGAAGAAATGTCAATCTAAGTCCTTTGCCCACTTTACATTGAGTTATTGTGGTTTGTCTATAATCTGTGTATTTTAGAAGTGCTTTCTATATCCTAGATATAAACTGCTTATCAGATAAATTTGAAATATTTTCTTCCATTCTCTTTTTATTCTATTTGTAATGTCATTTCATTAATGGAGCCGTTTAACTTTGATATAATTCAATTTATCTGTTTTGACTTAGATTGCCTATATTTTGGCCTTATATCTGAGGAATCACTGCTAAATCCAATAATCCAATGGCATGAACTTCCCCTCAATGGTTTTACTTTAAAAGTCTTATATTTTGTGTTTGTTTCTGTCAGTTTGTTGCTTTGAGACAGGATATCGCTATGTAGCTCACCCAAGCCTTTAGTCCATAATTCTCCTACCTCTACCTATGGAGTCCCAGAATTACAGGCATGCACCACTGTGCAAGGTTCCTTTCTATAGTTTTAGACCTTGAACTCCAACCCTTGATCAATTTTGAGCTAGTTTTTAAATTTGGGGCAAAGATTTCATTCTTTTATGTGTACACAAGTTTTCCCTGACATTATTTGTTGAATATTGTCCTTTTCCTTTTGTTTTTTTTAAGTTAAAACATTTTTTTATTTTATAATTTAATTTAATTTTACATATTAGCCATGGATTCCCCTGTCCTCCCCCTCTCACCCCCTCCTTGCCTTCCCCCCAGCCCACCCCCCATTCCCATCTCCTCCAGGGCAAAGACTCCCCTGGAGATTCAGCTCAACCTGGTAGATTCAGTCCAGGCAGGTCCAGTCCCCTCCTCCCAGGCTGAGCCAAGCGTCCCTGCATAGGCCCCAGGTTCCAAAAAGCCAGCTCATGCACTAAGGACAAGTCCAGTCCCACGCCTGGGTGCCTCCCAAACAGTTCAAGCTAATCAACTGTCTCACTTATCCAGAGGGCCTGATCCAGTCGGGGGCTCCTCAGTTATTGGTTCATAATTCATGTGTTTCCATTAGTTTGGCTATTTGTCCCTGTGCTTTTTCCAATCTTGGTCTCAACAATTCTCACTTATACAATCCCTCCTCTTTCTCGCCATTTGGACTCCTGGAGCTCCACCTGGGGCCTGGCCGTGGATGTTTGCATCTGCTTCCCTCAGTCATTGGTTGAGATTTCTAGCATGATAGGGTGTTTGGCCATCCTATCACCAGAGTAGGTCAGTTCAGAGAAAAACAATGACATCATGAGGTTTGCAGGCAAATGGATGTATCTAGAAAAAATCATCCTGAGTGAGGTAACCCAGGCTCAGAAAGACAAACATGGTATGTACTCACTCATAGGAGAATACTAGATGTAAAACAAAGATGACTAGACTGCTACTCACAACTCCAGGGAGGCTACCTAGAAAACAGGACCCGAAGAAAGACACAGGGATTGCCCAATGACAGAGAAATGGATAAGATCTACATGAACAACATGGATGTGAGTGGGGGTAATGAAGGGCAAGTTTCGAGGGAAAGAGAGCTTAGGGGAGCGGGAGATCCCAGCTGGATCAAGAACAGAGAGGGAGAACAAGGAAAAAGAGACCATGATAAATGAAGACAACATGAGAATAGGAAGAAGCAAAGTGCTAGAGAGGTCCCCAGAAATCCACAAAGATAACTCCACAATAGACTACTGGCAATGGTCGAGAGAAAGTCCTTTTCCTTTTGAATAGTCTTGGCAGCCTGTTGAAAATCATTTCCTTGTATGTATGAGACTGTATGTCTGAACTTCCTGTTTGGTTCCATGGGGCCACATGTCATTCTTTGTAGTCCTGCCATGGTCTCTGGACCCCTGTGGCTTTGGCAAATTTTAAAACCAGTCAGTGTAAAACCTTCATTTTGTCATGATTGTTATAGCTATTTGGGATTCTTTTAAGATTCTACATGAGTTTTATGATATGTTTTTCTATTTATGGAAAAATATTATGACTTTGATATAGACTGCATGAAATATAAAGACTATTTTGAAAAGGACTGTCATCTTAGCAATATTCTATGAGTTATAAATTTTCTTTCAGCAATAATTTGGATATTTAAACGTAATTGCTTTCTTAGATTTTTTTCATATTACTTATTAATAGTTTATAGAATTGATTTTTGTGTGTTGACTATACATGTGTTTATATATGTAATCTTAGGTTTTTTTAATATAGGATCATATTTTTCACAGAACAATTTTATCACTTCATCCAAATTTGGATTTAAAAATAACCATCTGATTGCTCTCCTAGGCCTTTCAAGGCTATGCTGAATACAAATGGCATACTGATCATGTTCTTTGCCTTAGGAAAAAAAAACTTTTAACCTTTCACTACTGAGTATGCTAACTTTGGATACTGATGATCTTTTTATATTTTTTATTATAAATTACTTATAAGCATTAGGCAGAAATCATGTATAATTTTTATAATCCAATAAAAATTCATTTAACAAACAAGAATTTATTGGGCATATTATGACTGAGTTACTTCATCAAAGAAAATCTATTCTTTGCTCAAATATACCTAGATGTGATCAGAAATAAGAGATAAACAGGAAGTGTTGCATAGTTTGGTTCTAACCAAAAGAACAAAGTAACCTGGGTAATAGAGAAAGAGAGCTCCCTTTTGATGGCAAACACCTCTTCCCTCAACAGGGGTTATCTACTTAATTACTATTATGAGGTCGCATGTCACAGTGGCAGTTTGTCTCTGATGATTTATCCACAGATCACATTCACATTTTTTTTTTGTTATGTCCCCCTTTTCATTTCTGATTTTGTTAATCTGGATGCTCTCTCTCTGTCTTTTGGTTAGTTTGGATAAGGGCTTGTCTATCTTGTTGATTTTCTCAAAGAACCAACTCTTTGTTTCATTGATTTTTTGTATTGTTCTCTTTGTTTCTATTTTATTAATTTCAGCTCTCACTTTGATGATTTCCTGGCGTCTATTCTTCCTGGGAGACTTTGCTTCTTCTTGTTCTAGAGCTTTCAGGTGTGCAGTTAAGTCACTAGTGTGAGATTTCTCCAACTTCTTTATGTGAGCATTTAGTGCTATGAATTTCCCTCTTAGCACTGCTTTCATAGTGTCCCATAGGTTTGGGTATGTGGTGTCTTCATTTTTGTTGATCTCTAGGAATTCTTTAATTTCTTTCTTTATTTCTTCCCTAACCCATTGGTGATTCAGTTGAGCATTATTCAGTTTCCATGAGATTGTAGGTTTTCTGTAGTTTTTGTTGTTGTTGAAATCTAACTTTAAACCTTGGTGGTCTGATAGAACACAGGAGGCTATTCCAATTGTTTTGTATCTGTTGAGATTTGCTTTGTGGCCAAGTATGTGGTCGATTTTGGAGAAGGTTCCATGGGGTGCTGAGAAGAAAGTATATTCTTTTTTGTTAGGATGGAATGTTCTGTAGATATCAATTAAGTCCATTTGGGTCATGACATCAGTTAAGTCCTTTATTTCTCTGTTAAGTTTCCATTTAGGAGATCTGTCCAGTGGTGAAAGTGGGGTGTTGAAGTCTCCCACTATTAATGTGTGGGGTTTTATATGTGGTTTAAGCTTTAGTAGTGTTTCTTTTACATATCACATTCACATTTTAGAGTTACATATTTATTTTTTTTCTTGGTGGTACTGGAGCTTGAAACAGAGCTTTATGCATACTAGGGGGGCATTCTACCATGATGCCACACTCACATTGTCATTTGAAATGAAGATGCATGGCACACCTGTATGTTAAGGACCATGGTTGAAAAACTTGTGCTCTGACTTAAGGATGGGATTCAAGGATAATTCAAAGGGGGTCTTTACCCCAGAAGACAGAGATGACCACCAATTTCAATAGCCCTGAGAATACTCTACATGATCATAACTGTGAGTGCCAGGGATTTTGGGATGTAGCTTCACGAAGACAGCTTTTTGATCAGCAAAGTCACAGAGAAACTCACAGTCATGCTTGAAAAACTGGGTGCCTTGTTGAAACGTTTCTCATCATTTTTTAAAGTCTTCTCCAAAACTCTGTACATCAAGGAGGAGAGGGGGATTCATACAGCCTCTACTCTCAAGGAAGGTAATAGAAAATGATGGAATTCAGTGTTAAGTGATTTGAGGGCATTTGTGGCAAACTGACACATTGTAAGCTATTGTGTCCCCTCTGTGGCCTCCTTTCTACTCGCCCAACGTTCAAGGTAACTTGGAGGCCTAATAGTAGAGGCCACTAGGTGTGGCTGTTGCTTATTTATCCCCAAAAGGCCACAGCTTAGCCTAAGAAAACTGTTGAAACATGGATATTAATTCCTTTTCTGACCTCTAGACATCTAAGCTCCATGGACCTTTCCTCTTTTAAGGATATTTGTTACGTAACTATTCTGAGTTAGGGCTACACAAAGACAAATGATGAGATGCCCCAGCCCTGGACTCATAGGTTCAGTTATTCCAAGGGAGACAGACTATAAACACTCACCAGTGATTAAAACATCTATTCCTTTCTCCATGCACTAGAGTTGCAGTGCTACCACATGCCAGATGACCTATGACCCATACAGCAGGTGCAGAAGTTCTCAGTATGTCCTCATGCTTAGCCTCAGATGTAGGCCTTGGAGAATGGAGGAGTGACTCTTAGCAGATACAAAACAACAAAAGCAATAACAAAATAAAAACCTGTATTTTTTCTGGGACATGCCTCTAGACACAGAGCCTGGAAAAGTCTTCTTGATAGTCAGCAATACCTTTCCCAAAGACTAAGGTTAACCAGATGTATTGTGGCTTGGCCCATTGTTCCTCACACTTGGAGAGGACTCTAGAATCCTGGTGGGCTGACTATAGAATACTCTGTAGGGCACCATCCCAGGGGTTCTGATTTGGGAATTGAGATTTGTTCTGAGTCTACTGATTGATGCCTGTGCGGCTGGATGATGACCCAACTCCAAGAAGCATTGGTTATGGCTTTATATTTATGCACATAAAGAAACCTAAGCTGCAGGATCCAACACCTTGGAAAGAATGCAAGAAATCCTTTCTCTAGAGTCCATTAACATTCTTCAGTGACACAGGTCTGGATTCATGGCTAGGGAGACATCTTGAGTCACCAGTGATCCTTCAATATTTTAGTCACTAAGGACTCTCCTTGTGATGGTTTATGTTGGTTGTCAACATTAAAGGGATCAAGAGCTATCCAGAACATGCTATGGGGTGTGTTTATGGAAATGCTTCCAGAGATGAACTGTGTGGGGGCCAGTAAACTAAGTGTGAAAGTTCTGCCATGAGTGTGGACAGCAATGCCCAATAGGCTCACACAGGTGGAACACACAGCAGCAGAGGAGGGAAGCTCACATGTGCACATGGCCCTGCTGAGCAAGTTTGAATTGGGCTGATGTTGTGTTACCTGTGTACCTCAGATTCCAGATTCATCAGGCTCTGAGCCTGGATTTGTAACAGCAACTCTTCGAGGAGCTCTCAGGCATTCAGCCTCTAACTAAGGCTGCATCATTGGTCTATTTTGTTTTGAGATTCCCAGCTTCTTGCACTGAATAGCTCCTGGCTTACCAGGCTTACAGGCAGCCATTGTAAGATGCTTCAGCCTTTAATCATAAGAGACAGCCTAATAAATCCATTCTTATAGTTGTATACATTCTATTGATTCTGTTCCTCTGGAGACCCCTGACTAATACATCCACTATAGCCTGAAGCTAATGTGGGACATAAAAAGAAAATACATTTGGAGTCTGACCTAGGATGCTCGGGGTCTTGGTGGGTGGGGGAGGAGCCTCCCTCAGATCAGTTAAACAAGATAGCCTGAGGGTTATATGCCAGGTGAACAGTGACAACAATGTACCATGGACACATCCTCTCCTGCACGTATCTGAAGGTTTGATTAGGGTAGAAGTTCTCCAAGCAAATATGCAGTGCTCAGGCCTGGGGGGTGGGGGGAAGCTTATCCAGTGATGCATGACCTTATGGTTACCAGTTCTCATTAGTTAGAAAGGCAGACAAAGGAAGATCCCAAGGGAGTCAATGGGCACACTTGCTATCCCCCACCCCAGGTAGACTGTCTTTCTGAGGTTGGCTGCAGTGGTTACAAACCTCAGATTAGGACAATCAGATTGGAATGAATTCGGCAAGGTTTGAAGCTTCCTATCCTCATTCATTCTCCTACTTTTAATTTAAAGGGTATTCTGCAATTTAGATGAACAGAGAAATGGGCAATGAGACAGGTCTAGTAAATGCCAACAGTAAGATCTAGGTAGTATGTACATGAATATTAATGAAGTGCTCTTCATCTGACTGAAAATTCCCACAACAAAATAATGACAGAAAAGGAAGTCTATAGTTTTGGAACAGAGGTTGAAGAACTTAGAGCGTGTAATAAGAGCTCAAAGGGAAAGATGTGTAGGACAAATTATAATTAAGTGCAGTTTTTTTCTATTGATTAAATTTTTAGACTCAATCTTTGGCTAGAAACTCAACAATAAATAAAATAAATTCCTAAATTTGTCACAGAGCATGCAGTAGGAAATGCAGAAAATGATCAAATAAATACATGAGACACTGGGGCATGCCATCAGGAGAGCAGTGCAATCACACTAGCGGTGCTCATCCTCTCACAGAAGCATCAATCTGAACACCATCCCATGAAGGAAAATAGCTTTGTGAAAGCTGAGAAATACAGATGCGAGACTACAACACCCACAGTGCAGAATAAGACAGACTCACTTATGAGGTTAGAAAGACAGGCTCAATTTGGCTGAGTTAACTTCCACCCAAACCCAAGCAGTGTAAGGTAGTGATCCTCTCAACATGGGGTAAGAAGACTATATTAAGCACTTTACTTTGCTGTAGACCCCAGCAACAGGCCAGTCCCCATAATAACAGGCTCTGGGATGGCTCTGCAATTCTAAGCTTCAGACACATTCTAGCAATGAGTAAGCCCCATTCTAAAGCAGCAATTAAGGAGGAATTCCACGTAGTTTATCCGGTAGTTAAAAAGAGGCTTATTTTGGGGTGACTTACAACCAGTAAAGGGGTTGGTTATAGGATCTGGGAGAGGGTGAGGTACAGTCCAATATGGTTCTCTGGAGAACTCTGACTTGGTCAGCAATCCAGCATCCAGGATCACGACATAGCCAAGAGAGAGCAGGCACATATGCATTTTGGGTCTTAAGGGGTCCCCGTCTCGGCCACGCCCCAGGGGCAGGTCACAGGCAGATGTAGAAGTTACCTGCTGCCTCACTAGGGGCTGTGCTTCAAGGTCAAAGTTGGAACAGCTACCTACTACATCATTCACTCCAAGATTCAAGTTCTCCTGGTTCTAGGCCAGTATCCCAACCAGTCCTACTACTGGGTTAGCTCCTGCAAAGCAAGTCTTCAGTATCACTCACTGTAGATGCATAGATGCATTTCTACAACCCGAGGTTCCAAGATCACACCAATAGGGCCTCCAAGCTTCCACATATTCCACCCATGCTCCTATGGCACTAGAGATGGACCTCAATATCCCCTGCAGACATAAATTCTAGGTCATTCCATATGCCTCTTATAACTAGGCTGGCCTCCCAGCTGCAATGAACACAGTAAACTTGGCTTTAGGCCCAGCCTCTATATTCCCACACTTAGGCTACTATCATAGACCTTCCATAATTGGCATACCCAATGACTTCAGAAAAAAGAAAGTCTTCTATAACCCTGCCAAATGGCCTTCCCAAAATCTTCATTATTATTGTTATTGATCATTATTATTATTGAGAGAGTCTCACTCTATAGCCCTGGCTGTCTTAGAACCCACTATGTAGACCAGGATCAGCTTGAACTCACAGAGATCTTCCTGCCTCTGCTGCCCAAGTGCCAGAATTAAAAGTGTGTGTCACCATGCCCAGCCCCAGAATATTTAAATCAGTTGATTGGTAAAGGGCTTTTCTTGTCAATGCTAGTTTGTGAAGATTAGGATAGGAGCTAGCTTCTTCTAATGTGCAGGTATCATTATATGGCATAGAGATTCTACTATGTAGCCCTAGCTGGCCTAGAACTTGCTATGTCTCAAGACAACAACAAAACAAAAAAAGGGAGACTAGACCAAAAAAATAAAAAGAAGTAAAATAAAACACAAAGAAAATGATGAATTTAACAAAGAGACTTGAGAAATAAAAGAACCAAGAAAAACATTGAAAATAAAAATTACAATGACTGAACTGAAAATTTCCATAAGGGTTTTTAACAGCTGAGTTGATCAAGTAAAAGCTAGAATTAGTGAAATTTCACAATCAGAGAAACAAAAAGAAAGCAGAATGAAAAGGGTATTTTAAAAAGCCTTTAAGAGCCAGGAGACACTATCAAGTGAACTGATGTGTGCATTCTATACGTTCCAGAAGGTCTGAAGAAAGACAGAGTGGCTGAAATTTCATGTAAAGAAACAGCAATGAAAGTTTCTAAAATCTGTAAAGAGAAAGCCCATTTAAACCCATAAAACCCAAAGAACCCCAAGAAGATTAAATATAAAGAGATGTTTCCCGACACAGGTTATATAATATAATTCTCAAAAGGCAATGACAAAAGGAATTTTGAAAACAGCAAGAGAAAAGCCAATTACACACACAAGGGAACTTCTCTAGGACTATTAACAGACTTTTCAGTAGGAACCTGGAATGCCAGCAAAGTATAGGCAAAAATATTAAACTAGTGAAACAAAATAGCCACAAGCCACAAATGCTTTTATCTAGTAAAGCCGTCCTTCAGAAGTGAATGGGAAAGACTTTCCCAGGCAAACAAAGACGGTAGAAGTTTATTAACACTAGAAGTTTAAAGGTAATTCTTAAAACTGAAACAAAAATACAGAGGCAGCAGGAAAGCATATAAAAACACAAAACTTAAAAGTTGGAATTAGATGAGAATGCGCCAACATTATAATGGCAGTATATAAATCACTTTTAAGTCTATTATAAAAGTTAGATGACAGGGGTTGAAGGAGTGGCTCAGTAGTAAAGTGCTTGCTTGCCATGGCCAAATCCCTGGGTTAACTCCTAACACCGAAAAACAAGTTAAGACACAATTATATTAAAAAATAGAGACACTGAATTGACTTGGTGGTAGACACATGCCACATAAAAGACGTACACAGCTGTATTGGTAATGCATGTAGGAAGAGGCTATGTTAAAAGGGGATTTTATTTTATGTAGGCAATGGTAAGTTGTGGTCAGATTGAAACAGACTGAACAACCATAATATGTTTTGTGTAAGTTTCATGGTAACCAGAAACCATTAAGAGAAATGAACCAATGAACATCATTATAAAAGTCACCAAATCACTAAGAAAAGAGAAGGAAGAAAGCTGGGAGGGAAGTATGAAACAGAAACCACCAATACAATGTAAGTAGTACATTGTTCTTTTAAAATGGCTAATTAAATGTGGACATACTGAATTCTCAAATCAACAGACACAGAACGGATGGATTTTTTCCTCAACAAGTACTTTTTAACTTTAATTAAAATATAAGTACATCATTTTCACCTTTTCCTTTCCTCCCTTCAATCCCTCTCATGTCTTCCCACCATCCACAACTCAAGCTGGTGACCTCTTTTTCTTTGATTATTAAAAATCAGCCATGCCATAAAAGATTTGTACTAAGTTTAATGACACACATAGGCTGAAATAGAAGGTAGTAAAAAAAACGATATTCCATATGAGTGGTAATTAGAAGAGAACAAGCTGGTTATGTCTCAGCAAAACTGTACTTAAGTCAGAAAGTATCATAAGAAATGAAGAAAGCCATTATCTAATAAGAGTTGACTCATCAAGATTCTATAGCAATTACCCAATAAGAATCATTTAAATATATACAGAAAATTATTAGAATTAAAGGCAAAATAGGCACAGTACAATAACAGTGTGGGACTTGCATACTCTACTTTTAACAACAGATAGATCATTAATACAGAAAATCAGTATGGAAACATCAAGCTTAAATAACACTACAGACCAAAATCACCTAGTGTATATATACAGAACACTCCACTCAACAGCAGAATACACATCCATCCATCCATCCATCCATCCATCCATCTATCTATCTATCTGTCTGTCTGTCCGTCCGTCCGTCCGTCCATCCATCCATCCATCCATCCACCATCTATCTATTTTTGAAGACAGAGTTTCTCTGTGTAGCCCTAGCTGTCCTGGAACGCACTTTGTAGAACAGGCTGACCTTGAATATCTGAGATCTGCCTGCATCTGCCTCCTGAGTACTGGGATTAAAGCATGAACCACTATACCCAGCTTAAAATACAGATTTATTTTAAGCACACATATAAAAGTTCTCAAGAAAAGATCATATGCTAGGCCACAAAAGTCTTAACAAATTCAAGGAAACTAAAATCATATCAAGTATCTTTTCCAACCACAGCGAAATTGGAAATATAAAACAAGAAAAATGGAAAATACACAAATATGTGAAAATTAAACAACACATTGCTGAACAACCAATGAGCCAAGGAAAAAATCAAAACATACCTTGAAACAAATGAAACATAAAATACTAAAAACTATGGCCTGTAACAAAACTGATTCTATTGGAGAATCTCACTATGATGGGAGAATGTTCTGCAATAAACAGCTTGGCCTTACACCTCAAGAAACCAAAAAGAAGACAATTTAGACCTCAATACCAAAAGGAAAGAAAAAGTAGAATCATAAGCAGAAAAAAATAGAACAGAAAATGTAAAAGATCACTGAAAGTAAGTTTTTTAAAAATTTATTTTAGAAATTGTTAGCAGGTATTAGCCAAACTAAGAAAACAGAAAGAAGACTCAAAATTATTAATGAATGAGAGGACATTATAACTAACATTACAGAAATATCAGAGATGATATGGATTAGAATAAGTAGCTATATAACAACACGTTGCATTAGGAAGCAAATTTTGTTTAGCATGTGAAAAAATCAATGAAAACGACATATTTAACAAAATTAAAATTCTTTCAAGATAGAGACGCCCAAATAAGTTAGGGATAAACAGAAATTTTATCAACATAAAGAAAACCTTTTACAATCAAACACTCTAAACTGACTTCATAGTCAATGGGAGAAAAACGTGCTTTTCCTCTTCCTTCTGTTACAAAGTAACTCTCACCAATTCTGTTCAGTATAGTACTAGAAGTGGTATCCAAAGCTATTAGCAAAAAATAAGTGAAATATTTCCACATTAAAAAGGAAGAAATTAAACTGTTTGTTTCTGTAGATGCATTAATTTTATATACAGAATACCTTACTCCACCAAAACCTACTCATAAGTCAATTCAATAAACTTGAGGGTATGTTTATAATCCACATACAGAAGCCAGTAGAGTTTCTATGCACTAAGATTCAAGTTATCTGGAAAAAAAATCAAGGAAATAATACATTTATAGTAACATAGAAATACCTACAAATAAACTTGACTGAGGTGGGAATTGTACATAGAAAGCTTTGACACTGAATGGAATTGGGTAAATAGAAACATATTCCCAATTTCTTGGAAGAATTGATTTTGTTGAAATGCCCACACTAGCCAAATCAATCAAAGATTTGATGAAATTCTTATTAAAATTACAGTGGAATATTTCAGAGAATTAGGAACAAATATCAACCCTAAAATTAGCATGAAACCATTAAAATTCCTAAAAGCCATCATTGAACAATAACAGCAAAGCTAGAGGTATCACACTACCAGATTTAGATATACACCAAAGAAGCCAGTAATCAGAACCAGGTACTTAGATAAAAATAGACAAGCAGACCATTAGAAGATATCAGATACAGAAAAAATGCTGGCATGTACAGTTAATTGAACTTCAATGTAGTTGTCAAGAGCACACAGAAAAGAACAGTCTTTTCAATAAATTGTGTTGGGAACATCACTTATTGATATCCACATGGTGAAGATTCAAATTGGATCCCCATCATATACCACTTTCAAAGTCAGATGAGAATGTAACAGAGACTCATATATAAAACTATAGTTATTAGATGCATATATGAGGGAAAGTTCCTTGATATTGGTCTAGGTAATGAATTTTTGGCAATAACCCACAAAATAACAACAAAAGTAGTAGACACATAAGATTACTTCAAACTAAGAACCATCTATGCAACAAATGAAACAATCAACATTGTGAAGAAACATGTTATAAAATGAAAGACAATATTTGCATAAGGGGTTAATACTGAAAACATGTAAGGAATTTGAGCACTCAATAGCAAGAAGATAACCTGACTTAAAGATGGACAAGGACCCTGATTATACATTCCTGAAGGGAAGATAAATGGCCAACAAGTATATGAAAAAACTCTAATTATCAGAGACATTCAAATGAAAATATAATGACATATCACCTTATACCTATTAGAGTAATTATTACTATAAGATGGACTGCAAGTGTTGGGAAAGACACAGAGAAGTGGAGGTTCCTGAACACAGCAGGGATGTAGGCTAGTTTAGCTGCTGTGGAAAACAGTATGGAGTACCCTTAAAAATTAAAAACAGATGAGCCAGTCATGGTGGCATGAGCCTGAAATCCCAATACTCAGGAAGCTGAGGCAGGAAGATTACAATTCTAGTCTAACCTGAGCTACCTAATAAGACCCTGACTCAGCACTTTTTTAAAAAAGTAGTAATATAAAGAAATCCATGCATACTAAACTTGCTGTTGGAGTAAGGCAATTCCAGCAATGGATAAGGATACCATCCCAATCCCAGTAGAAACCTTAGTTTGGACCCAAAAGGGAAGAAACTAAAAGTGAAGTATTTATTACCTAGGTAAATGTCGAGTTCATAAGCAGACAATAATTGATGGCTGAAGAAAGCATTCAGCTTTGGGAGGTAAAACAAATGGTGTTAGATGAACAGGTCAAGACAGAAACAGTTCCCCAGATTTCCAGCTGCAGAGCCAGTTGGCACATGGGACAGCCATGCAAATATACCAAGTTTTGCTGTAGTGAAGCCCAGAACAATGAGTGTGCCAAACAAAACAAACATGTAACATGATAACTCAAAGCCTGATGATGAGTGGACATGGAGCATCAGTAAATGTGCATGGATTATCACGTCTACAGCATCATGTGGTTATATCATTGTACAAGATAAATGAGTTATTCAACTTTTGCCGAAGGAGAAAGGAATAAAAGATGCAATTTCTATAGAAAAAAAATGTAAAAGCACAGAGGAGGACACTCTGCTCCATCCCAAGCTTTTCTGGCAACTCAAGGGCATCCACAAAACTACCAGATTCCTCTTGAAGCATGGGGTTCAGCTGAAAACTCCCAAGACCCACAATGGAACAGCAGCTGTCTGAAGTGATATCTATAGAAAATGGACTGGCTTAATCAGGCAGCACAAAGAAATAGGTATATCATTATGATTACCTCCCATTTACAGCCTAGCCTCTGGGGAGGGTGTTGATCAGGACCACTAGAAAGGATAAATCAATTCATTCCAATCGGACTTGGTGACTTGACCACTTGTGTTTTGAGAATCAGGCAAGAGTCACTTTGCAAAGAGATGATCCCTCTTCTATTCAGACAGAGCCTCTGTCAGAAACAGACAGAAAAATATGTTTTGGCAGCTGAGTCAGTGGCAATTGTACAGAGCTCGTAATTTTGTAGGCTTCACCATAGAGACACCAGGCAGCCAGGCTAGATTGGAGTGAATACATGGCAAGACCAGAGCAAACTGCCACTTCACTCCTAGCAAGGCTGCACCAGCCTCCGGCCCAAGTCCTCCAGCACTCGCAGTCCATGTGGGTGCTTCATAAATCACTTTCTAGGTGGGAGGAGATGGGCAATGAAAGATGATGCACCTCAGACCTGCTGTCTCCCTCCCTTCATGTTGATGCAATTTGGTCATACAGTTTCAATGTATTCTGGAACTTTTGGTGTTGCCTTGAAAGGGGAGAGGGGACAAATGGGGAGGAGCATATGAGAACAGTGAGTGTGAAGGCCCTGCACTACTATGTGCTCTCAGGACTTGAGACACATTCTCTGCTGTATCTGCTATGTGTCCAGGGCCACTGCTATAATAGCCACTAACTTTTACTGACAAAAGTAGACTCCTTTCCAGGCAGAGTAGTAAGCAACTCTGATAGAATGACTGACATCCACTCTCATTCTTCTTTCTTTGTCCCCAGTGCTTTGATTTCTGCTTTCCCCTGACAAGTTAGGGCTGAAGCCATTCATTCGCTGGGCAAAGGTCTCCAGGAGAGCTGCCTCAAGAGTGTTAATGAGTCACAGTACCATTGCATCTCCTTTTAGACAATATTCAAGATTCATACATTTCTGCATTTATCCAGCCTCATGGTGACTGGAAAGGCAGGCATACTCTTAAGCATAGAACATGGAAATAAGTGTCAGGGGTTGACACACTGAAGCAGAATTTGAAAGGAACACATCCCGTAGCTGAAATGTCCCACCAGTAGCGTTGATAAAATCTGTTCTCCATTCCAGGGATGGTGTTCTCTGCCATGAACATTGCTCCTGACATCAATGTGGATGTCTGCCACGTGTCAGTTCTTGGCTGGGGACCAGGGAGCATTCTTAGCATGTCAACATTTTGGTAAAATTGTCAGCAATTTGTGACTCATTACATGTGAATATGCCATGACTTTTCCTGATTGACTCGCCTCCCAGGGCTGCAAATGTGGTGGGAGAATAGGAGTGGAAATGCACAATCCAGAAGCCTGATGTTGCACAGGGCATGGTCTGAGTGTGGGTCAAGGTCTAACGAACTGATGACTATTGACATAGGATATTTAGTGGGAGGAAGAAGAAAACGGTCTGAACAGTAAAAGAAAGTGAGTTATTTTTTTCATAAGCATCATAACAATTGAGATTAGGCAATGTCTTCATCTTTTCAGAAGGCAACCTATCAATGCTGCTGTTATGTTTTTATCCTGGGGATTTGGGTGTGGCATGCCATTGCTCAGCTTCCTCTAATATCCACCTGGTAAGGATGGCTGTAGATTCCAAGTCAGTGTCATTTTCATCTAAAAGGTCTTTCCTGTTCCCCAGATCCATTAATCAATCCACATCTTTTACAATGTTTTTCCAAACTTGCAAGCACAGATTTGCACGTGATGACATAATCATCTGCCTCCTTTACTAAGCTGCAGGGAGTAAGTTTGTTTGTGCTTACTGTTAACTTCCTACCAATAAGTAGCAAACTTCACATATGGAGATAGGCTTCATAAAGAAGAGCTCATGACCTATTAGATGAATGAACAAATGCACAGAGAATATTCACCAGATTGTATTGGGAATACAGCATTCCTACTCATAGGCTTATTAGCAATTCTATGAAAATACCTATAAAATACTTTATACATATTTGAAACAAGTATTAAAAATCATATTCTCCCTCAGTCCCCAATCCAGAGCTGAAGGTATAAGGGAGGAAATCTAATTATGGTACATGCATTGTTGATGTTACTGTCAGGTTCAGTGGCCTAAGGGATGGTGGGGGGGGTGTTATGGGGATTTAATTATTTCTTACACTATTTGCATTAGAAGCTGAGAGTAGCATGTTCTGCGAAACATCTCGGAAGATCCTGTGTCTCCTAGATGACAAAGTAAATGTGGGTGGCTGATAACTTGGCCAACCCCAATCCCTACCCCAGGGCCCACAGAGATACCTTCACCAACACAAACAGCAACATACTCCAGTTCAGGTTCTCCACCAACTGCTGAGCCGGGGCTCACCAAGTCCCTTCATCTTAAAGAAAAACTGAGACTGATTCCTCATTGATTGTGGACTCAACATCAAACCCAGGAAGATAACGACTGCCACATACTGTCACCTTCCCCCTTCTGCTCTCACCCTAAAAAGGGCCCATGAACCAGGAACAAATCAGGGTGCTCCTCAGGCAGTGCCAGCTTCTAGTGTAGGGTCGGGTGCCCCAGGGACTTTAAGCATATGGAACAGATTAAAATCACAAATATTCAACCAGATGATCAAATCAGCAATACCTGTGTTGCACTGAACACAATCGTGATTCTTCATCGTGTTCCTGTCATGTCTCAGGGAGGTACAACTTCCCTGCTCACAGCCACTGTAACCTGGGGTGGTTCGAGAACAGCCATATAAAGAAACTGAGGCTCTGCAAGGTGTGGGCCAAGGTGCCAGGTCATAGTCAGCTCCCGCCATTTGATGATTTGTTTTGTTTTGTTAGAAAGTGAGGGTCTATCTCTCTGACTTTGGGTACTAGTACTTATCAGTTTTTGCCTTTTTCATTACAAAAGCTATTGACCCTTCTTGCCTAAGATCAAATCCTTTAATGACAAAACAGAGAGAGATGAGGAAGCTAAGTCCTGGCTAAACGAAGAAAGATGGAACTTTGGGACTTGTGCGTCTCATTACCAAATCCTCCAGGGACTTCCTGTCCTGAGCACTCATCTCAGGTAGAAGGTCAAGGAGAGGGAGGAGGTTTAACCCTTCCTTATTAAAGGAAGTAACAATACTGAAGATCTGCTAAATGACTCACTTAGCCCCAAATTCAAACTTGAGTTTTTATATTGGTTCATTTTGTTCCTTCATTTACTGAACAAACACTGCCAACTGTGTTGACGATGCTTAACCAGATAACATTCACCTTCATCACCATCAATTAGCTTGGCTTTATTTTCTGTGAAGGGGTAATTCCCAGCCAACAGATCAAAGCTTAAAAAGGGAGTCTAGCTTTGGTCTCAGATAGCTTCCAGGCCAATTTATTTCTCCTCTTCTAACAAAGATGACCCAGAAAACGTTTATTTAGACTTTATATAGGCCAAGCTGTGCAGGTCCTTGGCACTATGTGTGTCCAGCAAACTCTATGGGTTGAACAACTGATCTCAAAGAGTGCACACACTCTGGAGCTGTCCTATCCTGTCTCTTCTAGAAAGTTCTCTTCCCTAGGCAGCACACTCTATTAGAAAACTCCACCCATAAACAGTGAAGTGAGATGCTCCAAACAGAAATGGTTCTTTACTCCTATATTCACAATCTTTTTCTATAAAGGGACAGAGAGTACACCTTCAGACTTGTGGTCCAGGAGGGCTTAGGGCCAGATTACCTACCGGCCACTGGGACAAGAGAGCAATGTCAGTAAAGACACGGAGACGAGTGGGTGTGGCTGTGCCCCAAGACTACTTTACATAGAAAAATGTAGGTGAATGAATCTGGCCAAAGGCTGAAGTTTGCTATCCACAGTCTCTGATTTTGCTTTACTTTAATGAAAGATTTTTCAGAACAGCTCAGAACTGAGAAAATCTGGGCCACAGAGACTTGTCTTTAGTATGTGTTGACATAAACTGACCAGAATCCAAAACCTATGTAAGGTCAAAGCACTGAAGGGCTTTTCACATTCCTTTCAGAGTGGCGTTATTTACCAGGAAGAAAATGCAAAGACTTCAAAGGGCACATTAGACAAATTTTGAAAACTCTTTACACCCACATACCCCTCACCCAAGAAACAGAGAACATTCCCACCATCCTGTGACATTCCTGTGTACCCCAGGAAGTCTGGACACCTATCTCCTTGGCTTAGATGGTTAGTCTATTTGTTTATCTGAGACAGAGTCTCTTGTAACCCAGGTTGGCCTTCAACTCTGTGTAACCAAGAAAGACCTCGAACTCCGAATCCTCCCATCTACACAGCCCTGATGCTAAGATTATAAACATGTACCTTCACACCAGTTCATGCCCTCCTGTGAATGAAACCTAGAGCCCCATGCATGCTAAGCAAGCACTCTAGCCATTAGCTACATTCCCAACCCACTACGGCTTAGTTCAACCTATTATGGGATGCATCAAAATGGAACGACACGCCTTAGATTCTGAGGCATTGTGCTGTCACTCAGTTTACTGGGTTTGTAATCGAGCCATGTGCGGTTGCAGCTCTTAGCAGCCATTCCCTTTGATTGTTATGCTCCACACTTGTGCAGACATTCCGCCATCTATCTCTACCTTTTCCCAAGAAGGGCGCATTGCCCCTGGCCCATAAAATCATTTCAAGTAAAAAAGAGAAGAAATGCCCGCAGAAAAGCCTAAATTGAGAACACATTCAAACATCTGCACAGCATTCAGACTTCTATGTGATTGAGGTTAACCCCCCACACCATCTACACACACACACACACACCCCAAAATGGCCATCTTGGCTCAGAGGGAAATGTGCGGCACAGTGCCACTAATAAATAATTCCCGTGTCGCTAGAATCCCAAGTAGGCTGCCCTGGCAAATCCTCTAGAGACCATGAATGTGTTTCTCCCAAGCTTTTCACAAGCCACGTGATGGACAGGCCTGTGGCATTTCCTTTGCTAACACTGGACAGCGAGGCTGGACTGCATAATTAACACCCATGGTTATTTTTCAATGCCTGCACCTGCCTCTCTTAATTTAATTATCTTTCCATTTCTACAATTCACTGCACACTGGTGATGGCTCCACCTGGCCATCCTTGCCCTGAATCTCCAGTTGCCTGCAGGACTTTTCATCCAGAAATAATTAGGAACACAGGGTCCTCTGTCTCGTGGCCAACTGAGCCGTGAACACTCCTGAACCAAGAGGGAAGTTTTATCTCTAACAAATGGAGTCAGCTCACAGCCGTATTAAAGAGACAGGGTTGACATCCAAGCATTTCTGCCTTGCTAAGAGCTACCAAAGAGAAAGTGGCAATGACCTTTCAGAATGCTTGGAACACTCTGGCTCTGGGAATATCCTTCCCTTGGCTTGCTTGTGGTAAAGAGGAAAATGACTTGGAATTAGCCTCCCAGCAAACCTACGGCAATATGTTGCCATGAATGTCCACTCTGGGGACACATGGGGACCTCATGCAAAACAGAGGGTAATCTGGAGAAGACTCTGGGGTCTCATTTATCGGTCTCAGTGGATCCTCACAACTAGTCTTTATGTTCTAATAATATTCACCAGAACACTAACCAAGGGACAATCTTGAAAGACAGAGCCCTCCATCTGCCCTTTCTCTTTTTGGTTTCTTATTCAATGTGGCCACTTAGAGCCTAAAACAGTGTCCTCATATTGGCAGTTTCAGTAACAGAGAATAGAGTTGTAAGTAAAATAATAAGAAATGTCCTCCACAAGGCTCCTTGCCATCTCCTCCTCTCACTCTTGCATATCTTACAATGTATACTTAAATGAATGCACACACTCTTGACCACTCTTGTCTGTTTGCATATACCTACACACAGCTGTGTGTGCTCCTTTTCATTCTCATAAATACACATTTGTGGGAGGGTAAAATGATTGGGCTTTATCAGCTCTGAATAAGAAGGGCAGGCTGTATTCAACATCTTCTCTTCATTTCAACCTCTTCCCACACACTCAAAAGAGCTTTCCAGACAGAAGCAATAATTTTGGAGATCTGGCCTCATTTTAAAAGTCCTTCATTGCTCATGTGGCAAATTATGGATCACCTCAGCAAAGTGGAAAAGCTACTCTAAAACACTTGTGCTTTGCTGGGCTTCTGTGATCTTCAAGCGTGTTGAGAGGATGTGCTGAGCCCCAACTCATGATGGACACACCTCAGTAGTCGCTCCCATATCCTGTTAGCCAGAGGTCCAGCCAAGGTGGCTGAGGATAAATGCAGCCCCAATTCCTGATTTGACATACAGTTTCACTTCCAAGCTTCCATGAGGAGGTGGCCACATACACTTCCCACGATTTACAAAGGCTGTCACAGAACTGGATATGGTGCTTCCTCCCCTCACATACCAAGGCTATCTGCCAAACAAATGGAACAACATCATGAACTCTGTAACCTATATTGGTGCAATCTTGTTCCCAGGCCAGAAGTTCTGACACTGGATATTCTCTTTGGTCTCTGCCCACCCTGCCTCTGTTAGGCAACTTCTCTTTATGGGAAAGGAGTGTAGCCTCTGAAAGGCTGGCTGGTAAGCTTGCAAGGTAACTCCAGGCCCCTCTGATTTTCTTTCTCCACCTACTTCACTGCATACTCTTGCACCACAGGATTGATATGGGTTGCTCTTCCACTGGAGCATGCTCTGCCCTGTCTTCACAGAACATTTGCCCTTAGAAGGAAAAAGCCAGGCCACGTTGATCAAGAATCTGCAGTCTCAATGAGTTCTCTGAAAGTGTTTCAGGACGGTGAAGGCATACCAACACAGAAATGGGGAGATGGTACTGGGAAGGGAAGAGATCCAGTAAGGCACATGTCCCAGAGTTATGGAGCATGATAGCAACAGGTTAACCTTCAGCAAGAAACCTGTGGAAAATGCCAGACTGAAAGCCTCTTGCACCTCAAGCATTCTCTCACCCAAGGGCTAGATGCACACCTTTGCCCTTCTATCACAATATGGCTGTCTCAGGAAGCATTTACTCCTCTCATTTCTGGTTTACTACAAAGGCAAGAAAGATACCTTTAACAGGTGTATTGGTTTGAATAAGAATGGCCACTATACACTCATATATTTGAATACTTGGTCCCCAGGTGGCAGAACTGTTTGGGAAGGCTTAGGAGGTGTGACTTTGTTGGAGAAGATGTGTCATTGGGGATGAGCTTTGAGCTTTCAAAAGTCGACACCATTCCCAGTTAGCCCTCTCTTTGCCTTCTCTTTGCAGAGAAGGATGTAAGCTCTCAGCTACTACCCCATTGCCATGCCTGCCTGCTGCCACACTTCCTGCCATGATGACTATGTACTTATTCTCTGAAGTAGTAAGCAAGCTTCCAATAAACTCTTTCTTCGTGATGTCTCTTCATAGCAATATAAAAGTAACTAAGACATGTGGCCAGAGGAAGTCTTCAGGCAAAGGACTGCTGCTGCCCTGAAGGTTATGGTTGAAGGAAATCCACAGGGCAGTGGTAGCTCCTGAGTCTGACGTCTGTTCATTGAACAGAGCTGTGACAGCCATATTTCTTACCTTCTGTAACATGCACCTATGTTCTCATCTAGAAAATAGTGTCAGGATACCTCCTCCATATGGATGTGGACAGAATTAAGTTAGATGATGTCCTGAACCTGCTGTGCAAATGAGAAAGCATGGTAATCTTGCTAACTGCTCAGACCTGCAGGGGTGCTGGGAGCCCACCAGGGGCTCTAAGGGAGATTAGATGTAGGCATTGGCCTTCCATATCTTACAACATGGTATAAAAAAGAGGCTTATTCACCATTCAGGATTCCACTTGACTGAGAACAGAGCAAGTAGGTACTCAGCATAATTTTCAAAGAGCTAAATACCAGCTCCCTGCTCAGCCTACTTTTTGAAGAGCTCAGGTAATTCCAACCTGCTTTATCAGAGTACCAGCTCAGAGAAAATGTGTCAGTCTAACAGAGTTATGTTTACTCATGTGTGACCAGAAAGAAAAGATACTTGAGCAGCATGGAGACCAACAGTCCATCTTGCTATCTTTCAGTCTGCTCCAGAGTGACATTTGAATCCTATGTTGGGGTTAGATAATCAGATAAACTGGGAGACTTTGCTGATTTTGAAGTCTGACTGAGAGTCATTGCTTTATTCTCAGACTACAGGACTAAAGTGTCACATTATACTTCTTTAGGCTGAGGTCGTGCGTGTGTGCGAGTGTGCAAAGTATTTCACAGTGTAGCTCAGGTTAGCACAGGACAAAAAGCTGTATAGCCCAGAACAAGAAACTATGCAGTCCAAGATGGCCTTGAGCTTGTGATTCTCTCTGGCCATGTGTCATGGTAGACAGCTTCTGAGGCTCCTTCTTTACCACGTCCTTAAGCAAAGGCATTTTAGCATTAAAGTGTCCCAACTTCCTTAGGAAAAACAATGGTGTGAAAATCTGATTCCAATAGGTAGGTAACAACAATGTGGATGAATAATTATTTAAGCTGAGAATCAAACCCATCCAAGGAGATTCTAAAAGAAGCTATGACTAACCCAAGAGGAGTCTTGGATTTCTAGATAGACAATACTCCTTCTACACATACCACCCTCACTACCTCACACAGCTTCATACTGTTGTGGATTTGGAAATGACTTCAGCAGACACCTCTACATCCAGAAGTCCACCCTCTCCAAAAAAATGGCACCTAGCATGAGATAAAGGTCTTCCTCCAACTTATCTTCCCCCTCATATCTGTCTAGACAATACCTTTCTAACCTAGGATACAGAGCCTGGGGATCTATATAATAACCTGAATACTCCCAAGTACTATGCAAAATTTAAGTCCAAATTTCTAGCCATAATAATCAGTTTCTTCATGAGGTCCCCAGAAGTTGGGAACCACCGTTCTAGTCTAAAACAACACCTAGAACAGACATCGAGATGGAAAGGATCATATATAGGGCCATAAGTGGCACACAGGCTGTTCTGATAACTAAGAGAAAAAAAAGGATGATCTCTTAAGTGTTACACCTGGGCAGCCCTGGCCACAGGTTGGATATCACAGTTGTACACACACAGAACCTGCTGTTTGGAGTCACCACCTTAAAAGTATCTTTAAAATCAAAGCTCACTTTACCCAGGAAGCACGATGATATATCCATGTTAGTTTTAGCATAAGAAGTAACTATTTCCCCCCAAAAAACCATAAGTAAAACTGACGTGCCACCCTCAGATGTCAGTATGAGCTTACTGAGTTTGGTACCCAATGAAGGACAGAAAGACAGCCCTGCAGAGAAGTCTGAGATGTCCCCATGGCACCTGGGGGAGATGGAAGGGTAGCCCCCGGCACTCTGGACAGTTGAGTAACCTGCTCACTGCTGGAAGCAGAGCAGCCCATGTCCTTTCTGGACCATTGGCTTTGGTCCTCACTGTTCTTTGCCTTCTTTGGGGGTTCTGTATGTCATCTCACCGTATGCCTTTGTTCTTGCAATGAAGAGATAGGCTCTTGAGACTTGGAATGACTTTTCAAAGTCATGTGGAGAACTGGACAGGAATGTTATGACCAAGAGTCCCTACCAGGGCCTCCCCATGGGGGGTCTGCCGATGTTTTTCTCTAAGAATTGGGAATTCTCTTTTTATTTCTTGCACTCTTCTCTTCTCATCTTTCTACCCCCACTCTTTCTCATGTCATTCATCTTTCATTGTCTGAACTTTTAACACCATAAGCCAACATGGTGCTTAATTTCTCACAGACAAGCAATGTCCATTCAACTTCCCAACCAGGTGAAAGATGAGCTCAGCCCTAGTAGGGTCCTGCATTTGCAGAAGAGGTGGCAGTATGGCTGACATTGGCCAGCATGATCAGAACATTCCAGTAAAGGTCTAGTTTCCTTTGGGTCTGCCAAGGGAGAAACTGGGTCATATAAGTCAGAGTCTCCTGAGGAACAGTAACAAACCAAAACCAGGCCTGAAAGCATCCCCACGAAAGGACAAAATGAGGTGAGGGCACAGAGCCAGCTTGTAGGTCCTGGAGATGGCAGAGTAACAGCCCTTTAATAAAAGGGGCCCCCAGAGATCACAAAGTTCGAGGCATGTACATGTACTTGTGCTGGTGCTACCCACCCCCGCCCCTGACCACCCAGCCAAAGCATATACACTCTCTGTGTAGCTCATTTTCCTTGCGGTCTCATCCAGCCTCAGGCTGCCACAGGAAATGGTGAATCAGAAGAACTTTCCATAGACAGGCACAAATATTTGCCCTCTGATGCCATCTGATGAAATCTCAACTTCTGCCCACCAGAGCAATAGGATTTAGTGGGTATTCCATGTTCTTGGCTTGGCCCTGAGCAGGTGAATGGAAAGCTTTGCCTTGCACGTTTTCAAGCTTCTCTCTGGAATCTGCCCCACTTCCTGCCCTAACTGCCTCTTTTAGCCACTGAGGAGGCCAGTGGAGCTCAGGGAGCAAGATTACTCGCAGGGCTCTCCTCTAGCTACATGAGATTCTTGGTACAGGGGCTGGAAGTTTCTCCAAGCCTTGGTCATGTGATGTCTGTGTTGATTCGTTCCTCTGTTTTGTCATGTTTGCCCCTTTTGGTTTAAAACACATGCACACACATATGAGAGAGAGAGAGAGAGAGAGAAAGAGAGAGAGAGAGAGAGAGAGAGAGAGAGAGAGAGAATGGCACACAGGACCTATGCCATACAGCACTAAGGGGGCAGAACCATGCCTTTATTCCCCATGAGCCTCCACTACTACCACCTGTTTTCAGTCTTCAACTTTTCCTGAAGAGCATCATCCTTCAGGTAGATGGCACGGATGATTCAGTTGTGGCACTAAGAGCCAGAGTTGGTGGCCTGGAGACATCTCTGCCCTCTCCCTGTATCTCAGGATGGTTCACTTGTTCACAACACTTCCTTCCTGTCTCCTCAAGCCTCACTACCTCATGTCTTCCTCCAAGTTAGAAGCACACAAGGAATGGACATGAAGGGGCTCAAGAACTTGACCCCACAAGGCTTAGATATTCCTACCCAGCAGGGACAGGAAAAAGGAGGAAGGGAAGAGATGGGGAAGGGGAAAAGGAAGGGGGAAGGGTGAGGGAGGTGGAGGGGAGGGGAGGGAAGGGGAGGGGGGAAGGGAAGGGGAGGAAGGAAGGTAAGGGGAGGGGAGGGGAGAGGGGAAGGGAAGGGGAGGGGAGGAAGGTAAGGGGAGGGGAGGGGAGGGAAAGGAAGGGAAAGGAAAGGAAAGGTGTATCTATTTTCCAAAGACAGGCCTGAAGTCCATTCTAGAATGTTCATTTTCTGCTCAGGACTCTCGTTCTATTCCACTTGGTCCAGCACACAAAAGGTAGCATGGCAGACCCTGTTGGCACACTGTTGCTGCTCCTCCTCTGCCCTTGCTCTTTCGGTGCTTGCCAGCACTCAGCACTGGCATCTATTTGCCCACATGGGCAGGGGGCAGAAGAGCAAGGAATCTGCAACCTCATCCTTTGGCCAAGAACTACAGACAGTTGCCACAGTAACCATAGCTTGGTTCCCACCTTCTTGGAGGAGCAAATATGAAGAGATAAATTTTACAGAATCCCTAGCAGAGTACACGTCAGCCCAGGGGCTTCCAGAAATCCCTTTCTTCCCTTGGTTCATTTACCTTGTAGATGACCTAGCCTCAAATCTTTGCTCAGAATCTGCTTCTGAGAGAACCCACAATAAGACAGGCCTTGGAAAAGAAGGGAGTAAGACAGTCGAGTTTCCAGTGAGTTCTTATCCCCGAGCCTCTACATCCATTACTTTTATACCACTCTGACCAAAACAGCTGACAGAAACAACTTGAGAGAAGACAGATTTATTTTGGCTCACAGTCTCTGGGATCTTGGTCTGTGATTGCTTGGCCCCATGTGCTCAGGCTGAACATCACACCAGTGGAAGCATGTGTCAGAGAACAGCTGTTCAGTCACAGCAGACTAGAAGCAGAGAGAATGACAGAATGACATCTTTAAGGACTCACCTCATACCTCCAGTTCTCATTTTCTTTTTTTATTTCTTTTTAGAAAACGTCTCATATATCCTAGGCTGGCCTTGGACTCACTATATAACCAAGGAAGACCTTGGAATTGTCCCAAGTGCTAGGACTAGAGGTACATAATACCATGTACAGTCGAACAGGTATACAGTATCCAGCTCATGTAGTACTGGGGAATCAAATCCAGGATTTTGCACATGCTAGGCAAGGACTCTACCAACTAAGCTGCATCTTTAGCCTCCCAGTATATTATAAAGGTAGATTGTACCTCTCCGCCAAGTTTCCAGAATCTCTCAAAAGAGTTGTAGCACATTGGGACCAAGTATTACCAATCATAAGCATGTAGAGAACATTTCAGATTCAACTTAAAATCGCCTCTGTATTATCATCTGCAAATAAGGGTCAGAATCGTGCCTGCCTCAAGCACAGGCTGAAGGGTGGAACCAGCATCATGACTTTCTAAGACCCCAAGAGCCTCATACTGGTTCAGTGTGAGATGCATTCTTGAATGCTCAAGCATTCTGAGCCAAGGTCCAGTCTCAGTTGCCAGATCGAAATCCTGACTCTGCTTCCCTGACCTGCCATATTTGCACATCTTTCCCTCCTACTGGGCTGGGCTAGCTGCAGAGTTTCACTCCAACTAATTTGTAGGCCAAAAACTTATAATATCCTGGCATGGGAGTGTGATTTGAAAAACCACAAATAATTTCTCCAAATTTTGACAAGGCAGGAAGCTGACAGACACGCCTTACAAGGAAATCCCTGTCAGTGGCTTGGCCAGCTCCACCTCATGGAGCGGTAGAACTGCCATCCTTCTGATGGCTGCTCCACCAGGGCAGGGGCATTTTTCAAGACAGAAGATCCTCCCACAGAGGTTAAGAGTTCCTGGAAAGTCACCTTTAGGGTCACCCTTTGTTCCTCCCAGTCAACACAAATGTCTTTCCCATCTGCTAGATCTCAAATATGACACACTCTATAAAAATGCCAATCATGGTCACCAATCAATTGACAAATATTTATGATGCTCCATGTGTTACTAAACGGAAAATACACATAACACAAAAGTAAACTATTTTCAAAAAGTAGTATGTACTGATGAGAGATTTCACTGAAATGCTGGAGTAGCCACTGTGAGAGATTTACATACCCACTGTAATGACTTACACATTAAGCTCTTTTGGAATCATTTGAGTACTTATTTTTATTTTGATTTAATTTTTCACTGAGGCACAATTTGCCTACAGGAAAACATGTAGCTT
>CABHPH010150291.1:0-11753 GCA_902168325.1 Peromyscus nudipes
TCCCTCCTCCTTTCCCCCCTCCTCCTCCTCTTTCCGCTCCGCAACTTCCTGATATCTTCTTCTAATTCTCTTTCTCCCTCCTCCTTCAAGTTTACCTCAAAATTAAAAAGATTTTTTCATGTCCTAAATTAGTATACGTTAATGATGCATGTGACTTTCATTATGAGATTTCATAAACAATGCATTTTGACCATATTCACTTCTCATCACTCCCACTTCATTTCCATGCTCCCGCTGATTCCCTTTTTCTACTTCCATGTCCTTTTTTTTTTTTTTTTTGAGTCAATGAATTTTCCCGTGGGAATTTTTTTAATTTTTTTTTTTTTTTTTTATGTTTATGTGGTGGTGTAGTTGGTTCCCAGGGCCAGGTGCTTGCGCTCTTCCCCTGAGCTGCCTATTTTTCTTGAAACCTCTCTTGGTTAGGAGTTTTCTTCAGAGCCATCTAGTTTGTCTCTAAATGCATGTGATGACCCAGCTTGCTTAAGGAGACTGGTCAATGTAAACAAATGGTCAAGACCGTCTTAACTCTTACTTAGATGGAAGGGAGGTGCTTCCCCGAGGGTGCACCGAGAGCTGCTGTAATTGGCTCAGAGTGCTCAGATTTTAGTTACTGACTTGCTTCCACCAATTTGGCTGCTTGCTTTATGTCAGATCAAGTGGATTTTGTGTGCAGGTAAAGTGGGGTTTCTGTGCAACCCCCCAAAAAGCTATATATAGGATGTTGTTGAGTACTGAAAGTTTGTTGATCAATGCAAAGCAATTTTAATTTTAAGAGTACTTAATTTACATTTTTGTGTATATTTGAAATATACATCATGACTTTGAAATAAGATTGCGGTCAGTCTTATTTTAAAATGAAATTTTCATATTAGTAAGGCTTTTTACTTATTGCTCTTTAAGAGTTAAGTCATTTAAATTCCTAATTAAAATATAAGCATATAGAAGAACTGTTGATGATCATGGTAGCATGTGATAGATGGGAAGAAAGGGCTGTCTGCAGCCATGTGCTTCCTGGGTACGATTTGAGATATGTGAGTACCAATATGCTGGCATCCTCATGTGTAAGCGACATAAATGGTATTCATTGTCGAGTCAGTGTAGCTTCCAAGTCCCCAGGTAGGACTTTTGAATACCTTGATGTCCTCTGATGTAAAATAGTACCCCACGGTCAGTAACCGCTTTACAAATGGGATGACCAGTGGTCACTAATGCTCTGTTGATGTAGACAGTGGGTGTATTTTCCTTGTCTGTAAAGGCCTAGATCTCATCCCAGGATGGGGGAAGCCTAGGGAAGACCATCCTACAGCTGAAAGACAGGAAGGAAGTATGTCACACCAGAGGATAAGAACTCAGAAAAGACCACCCTACCTTCAAGTGTTATGTCCTAAGTATCCCAGATTCGAGCCCAGCTGCAGATCCCGTTGCTGAGCCTGTCTGTTCTCTGACTTCTGCCTCCTTCAGCTGCCTTCTAACACATCCCTGAATCCTGAGCTGGCTGTCCCTTAGATTCAGGCCAGTCTTATTCTCACTGAAGACCACCCGGTCTCCCAGTTTTTACAGCTCCTCACTGTGAACCTATCTGCCTGCTTGTTCTTGTTGTTCTTGATAGAGTCTTATTCTGTAGCCTAGCTCTGAACTGAATGGTGATCCTCCTGCCTCAGATGCCTGAGTGCTGGAATTATAGTGTACCTCCAATATTCTACCTGAGTTCCAAACAAAACTTTTCCTCTTTGTATCTCCTTCCTGGCAGCTTTGGAAATCCAAGCTTGCTATCAATAAAACCAAGAGCCTGCAGAAAGGAACCCTGGGTATCCTAGGTTCATAGTGACTTTATGATTTTTTATTTTATTTATTTTTTTTTTTTGTTTTTCAAGACAGGGTTTCTCTGTGTAGCTTTGCGCCTTTCCTGGAACTCACTTTGTAGACCAGGCTAGCCTCAAACTCATAGAGATCCGCCTGCCTTTGCCTCCCGAGTGCTGGAATTAAAGGCGTGCGCCACCACCACCCGGCGACTTTATGATTCTTATAGTCTCCTAATAAGTTGTAGGTGAAACCTGAGACTAGTGAATGAGAGAAATTGGTGGTCACAGATTTCGAATTGAGCTGTTCTGAGACATTTTGAGTTGTGTAGCTGTTTTTGATATGTCATAATTGCTCTGCAGGAAGACCAGGGAATTTACCAGAACAAAGTTCGGGAGCTGATCAGTGACAACCAGTACCGGCTGATTGTCAGTGTGAATGACCTGCGCAGGAAAAATGAGAAGAGGGCTAACCGGTGAGTGACGACAGGGTTTGGAGGGGAATACTCTGCATTTGGGTGAGCAAGGCATCATCTTGCTTAGACAGGAACAGGCTTCCCTGAGAGAGACCTAGATTGCACGGCTGTCCTCTCACAGAGAGGACGTGGTGGGCATTTTGCTCTCAGGTGCTCCTATCTTCCAAGGTTTTGCTGAGTATCATGTTTACATCTTTGATGACTTGAAGTCAGCCTTAGTTCTGGTGTAGTTTACTGAATCTTCTACAGGGCAGGACGAAGTAGAAATGAGGTTTTCTTTCACTGATCTTAGTGACCTAAGACTGTTTCTTCTTGTCTTGAGGGCCGTTTTCCTGAACTCTGCCTAATGGTTCTTTGTCGTGATCTTACGCAGCCTCCTGAACAATGCTTTTGAGGAGCTGGTTGCCTTCCAGCGGGCCTTGAAGGACTTTGTGGCCTCCATTGATGCAACCTATGCCAAACAGTACGAGGAGTTCTACATAGGCTTGGAGGGCAGCTTTGGCTCAAAGCACGTCTCTCCCCGGACCCTCACCTCTTGCTTCCTCAGCTGCATGGTCTGTGTGGAAGGCATTGTTACTAAATGTGAGTGGGTTGAAGGTGGTGCCTGGTAGGATGTTGTAGATTGAGGAGGTCCCGAAACCCGGAGAGTTGTAGCGTGTCTGGGGAACTTGTGGTTTGAGAGAAGTGAAGCATTGGCGGTAAATCATAAAGTGTGGAGGAACTCAGGGTCCAAAGCAACTAGGGGGACTGGCAGTGGCCACCAGCAGTAGCAAAATGGTGAATTTCCAAAGCTGGAAGAAGAGTCCTGCTCTTCCAAACTTATGGCAACCTCGAACTGCCCCTTAATTGACATCAGTGCTACTTAAAATTTCACGTGAATGCACTGATACCCTATGTATAAATGTAAAGACGAATAAATGACAAGTGTTATTGAAATAGGTTAACCTAGTTGGAAGAATCCAATATCTAAAGTCCTGGCGTGGGTTTCGATCCCTCCTTTGTCTGTCGTCGTGTCTTTGGGTGACTTTATACACGCCTTTGCATTCCTAGGCTCTCTAGTTCGTCCCAAAGTTGTTCGCAGTGTTCACTACTGTCCTGCCACTAAAAAGACCATCGAGCGACGCTACTCTGACCTCACCACCCTGGTGGCTTTCCCGTCCAGTTCTGTTTATCCCACAAAGGTGAGGACATGAATCAGTTGGAAGTGAATCAGCCTTGGGGGCTTGGAATCAAAGAAGACTCTTTGAATACTAGTAGTTGTATAATATCTAGAGTCATTGTTCTAAAAGTAAATAATGTGAGGTAAGGATAATTCTGAAGAAAGGTTGGGTGCAAGATAGTTTAATATAGAAATTCCACCCTTTTTTTAATACTAAAGTTAGGGATTAGAGAGTTGGCTTAGTGGGTAAGAGTTCTTGTGCAAGCATAAGGACCTGGGTTCAAATCTCTAGCACCCAAGTAAAAGGCTGGGCATACCTCCGTATGCCTGCTAACCCAGCTGTCTTTGGAGAGCAGAGACAGGTGGATCCCAGAAGCTTACTTGTAGCTAGAGTTTTCCTGCCGGGCCCACAGTCAGGACAAATCTCTGTCACCCGCCAGTCTCACAGCCGCTCAGACCCAACCAAGTAAACACAGAGACTTATATTGCTTACAAACTGTATGGCCGTGGCAGGCTTCTTGCTAACTGTTCTTATATCTTAAATTAATCCATTTTTATAAATCTATAACTTGCCACATGGCTTGTGGCTTACTGGCATCTTCACATGCTGTTTGTCATGGTGGCGGCTGGCAATGTCTCCTCAGCCTTCCACTTCCCAGAATTCTCTCCTCCTTGTCCCACCTATACTTCTTCCTGCCTGACCACCGGCCAATCAGTGTTTTATTCATTGACCAATAAGCAACATGTTTGACATACAGACCATCCCACAGCACTTACTTGCTGGCCAGCTAGTCTAGCTGAAACGAAGAAGATACCTGATGTCATACCTATCTCCACATGCATGAGTGTGTGCATCTACACACGTGTGTGCACCACACACACAGAATAAAATTTAGAACAGTTGGACTATAGAAAGCCGAAAAGAAGGAGAAACATTGGATGGCAGGTATTTTAACAGAGTTGTAATCATAGTTATATAATATACTTTCTAAAAGTAAAATGGAAAATGCTTCTGTTAGGTGATCCTGTTGTATAATCTTTGCAGATATTCCAGTGGATTTGGGAAAAGACAGTAAAAGGCTTTCTTGATGGTGTTCAGTTCAGGGTGAGAAAAATGGAAGATAACTTTCTTAGTGAGACAAGAGATCGTAATATTGATTGCTTGGTGTCTATACTCATTTAGTCAAAGGACACCTCTTAGGACATTGTCCTTGTCTGGGAAGTAGAAAATACTTGCTCTTAAAAGATGATAATTACCTGAGATTGTAGCACGGTCCCTGGCACATAGCACTCAGTGAGTCCATAGTGGCTTGTGTGGTTTTAGGAAATTCACATGGAATGGGAGCACACCTAAATGTTTTTTTATGGAAGTTTAATATATTAATATATTATGATTATAATATATATATTTGTAGTACATGTTAATAAACTGTATTATATAGTTTTCATATGGATATGAGAACTCCCAAGTGTGTCGTTTGAGTTTTTACAAGCAGAATATACTCATATAACCAGGATCTAAAGTGGGAACCAAACTTACAAGTATGTAGAAGACCCTATTGAAGGCTGTGCTATCTTGGTGTCTCTGTATAGCCATGGCTGTCTTGGAACTTTGTATGTAGACCAGGCTGGCCTTGAACTCACAGAGAGCCACCTGCCTCTGTCTTTGGAGTGCTGGATTAAAGGTGTGCACCACCATGCCTGGCAATCCTGGTGTCTTAACAGTAGGGATTGCTTTTGCTCAGTGGTTCTCAACCTTCCTAATACTGCAACCCTTTAATACGTCAGTTCCTCATGTTGTGGTGACCCGCAACCATAAAATTATTTTCGTTGCTACTTCATAACTGTAATTTTGCTACTGCTCTATATTGTAATGTAAAGTTACAATCTCTTTGAGTTCAATGCCAGAGTGAGTTCCAAGACAGCCAAGGATACACAGGGAAACCTTGTTTGGGGGGAAAAAAAAATGGAAAAACTGCACCAAATTGTAATCATAGATTCAGCATCTATACGGGAAGTCAGGATTTTAATAAGATGTTGGTATAGTCACGGTTCCATCAGTGAAAACTGACCCTTCTGTTGGTTGGTTTGTTACTGATTCAGGAATCAGGCTAGAAAGGCTGTAAGACATGCATACACTTTTATTATGATTCTACATGGTAAAGTTTCAAAATCTCTGAAAGATACTTTTCCTCATTAGATGAATAGTACAGTTTTGAGACAAGACTGAAATAATTTCTTCTGTGGCCTCTTTTTTAGGATGAGGAGAACAACCCTTTGGAGACAGAGTACGGCCTGTCTGTCTACAAGGACCACCAGACCATCACCATCCAGGAGATGCCGGAGAAGGCCCCCGCTGGTCAGCTTCCTCGCTCTGTGGACGTCATTCTAGACGATGATCTGGTGGATAAAGTGAAACCTGGGGACAGAATACAGGTGGTGGGGACCTACCGCTGCCTTCCAGGGAAGAAGGGCGGCTACACCTCGGGGACCTTCAGGTAAAGGTCTGCTGGGGAACGTTTGGAGCATTGGCAGTTTCTAGCCTAGCAGTGCTTTGCTCCAGGCCGCCATGTACAAGAGGGCTCTAAGTGGTGGGTGGTGTGGACTGCCTGCCAGTCAGGTGCCGACTCTTGTACCTCTTCCTTCTCACATAGCACTGGGAATGTTGGCCATCCTAGGCCAAACGTGGAGTCACTGGTGACATAAACAGCCTCATGACCAGCCTAGCTAGGATTCCCACCCCGCCTCCTTTCCGTATTCACTTATTCATTGGGCATTGCGTCCTCCTCGCTCTGGCTCATGGCCCAAGCGCTCAGCTGAGTTCAGGAACCTCCCCTTCTCCCATTTTCTGGTGTAGTTTAATAGACCAAGAACACCTAGTGCCGCTGAGGCTTCAGCAGGCTTCCTCTTACTGTGCTGCAGGACCGTCCTGATTGCCTGCAATGTGAAGCAGATGAGCAAGGATGTGCAGCCTGCATTCTCCGCTGACGACATAGCCAAGATCAAGAAGTTCAGCAAAACACGTTCCAAGGTCAGTTAAGAGTGGGATGGCTTTGGTTTGAAAGTGTTGTGTCCTGTGTGTGGCCATCTTTGGGCTGCATCTGGAGGAAGTTGGGATTTTTTTTTTTCCTGAAGTGTGTTGCTAGTGTCCAATTTCATTCCAACTGGCAAGTTAAGGGTATTTTTGCTGTTTGATTGGTAACACTTGTTCTGTCTGCTGGGCTGCTCAGGTAAACCTAATGCAAATAAGAGTGTAGGAGTTACAGTATCCGCGTACCACCGAGCCTTCCTTATAACTGGTCCGGTTCTCCTGCGGAGACAGTCTCATGTAACCCAGGGTGTCCTTGACCTCCTGATGCTGCTGCATACACTACCATCTGGGTTTCCATCTTTGATTTTGAAATAAAAAGAGTTTATGTTTTCTGGGTCTCACCAGGCTTTTTGCTCTGTTGGTTCTTCCTCCTTTAGGATGTCTTCGACCAGTTGGCCCGCTCGCTGGCCCCTAGCATTCATGGGCACGAATATGTCAAGAAGGCAATCCTCTGTTTGCTCCTGGGAGGGGTGGAGCGCGAGCTGGAAAACGGCAGCCACATCCGTGGAGACATCAACATTCTCCTCATAGGTACAGTGCTGGGGGGTGCCTTAGACAAGCTTTTACCTTGAGGAGTGGGTTGTAGAAACATGTGGATATAAAATTGTACCTTCTACAGCTGATCATATTTCAGCTCCATTAAAGTGCAGAGGGCTAAAATGGGTGTTTTTAAAAATCATCCCTGGAGTTCTTGATTTATTATGCCTAGACTGTATTCTGAGGATGGGAAAAGGGGAAGAAGTGACAGTATCAGATTACTGTGTGACTTGTGCCAGGAAGTGTGCTACAGAAGAAGAATTTGTTGGGGTATGTGGGGACTTTGCTGGAGAATCACCACTGCCTTGTCTTGTAGGTGACCCATCTGTTGCCAAGTCCCAGCTTCTGCGGTACGTGCTTTGCACGGCACCCAGGGCCATTCCCACCACTGGCCGGGGCTCGTCTGGAGTGGGTCTTACGGCTGCCGTCACTACAGACCAGGAAACTGGTAAGGGCAGGAGCCTTCTTGGCAGAGGCCCAGCATGAGTGTGACCGACCAGATTCTTCAAGCTGACTGTAGACGCTGGCTTAGGTTTGGAATATTTGAAAGGTTAATGAGGTGTGTTGTAAGACTGAATGCTCCGGCGAAATGGGTCAATTAGTGAAGGCTTTGGGTCTCTGTTGCTAGAAATGTGTTCTAGAAGATGGTTTGAATGATGGCAAAGGGAAAAACAGCAATTTAGGAGGGAGGTAAAAATGAAATTGGGAAAGGTTGGAAGAGCAGGAAAGGAGCTTTGGTGACTGTCACTGAGGGTGATGAGGAAAGCGAGTCTAGATGTGAGAGGCTCCTGGGAGGGGTCAGCAAGACTGCAGGGTGGAGTTGAGAAATAACACTTCATGGTTTCCTGCTTATTAAAGCCCCTTTACTGTGTTCTCATGCACTGTGGTGATAAGTGCTTCAGAAAGAGACCCAGATCCTTCCCTCTCCTCTCACTTAGCCCGTGGCATGTACTTTGCCTCTTCTGTTCTAGGGGAGCGTCGCCTGGAAGCCGGCGCCATGGTCCTGGCTGACCGAGGAGTGGTTTGCATTGATGAGTTTGACAAGATGTCAGACATGGACCGCACAGCCATCCACGAGGTGATGGAGCAGGGTCGAGTGACCATTGCAAAGGCTGGCATCCATGCTCGCCTCAATGCCCGCTGCAGTGTTCTGGCAGCTGCCAACCCGGTCTATGGCAGGGTAAGTGGAATCAGGTCTGTAACCGCTATTCTGGAACTGATTTGGTTTTGCCTAATAACTGGGCTGAGAGATTTATTGTAGGGGAATTATAAGTCAAAAACTTAACTCATCTTGTTACTGTCCTTGAAATATAGCAGTTATTCGTCACAGTTCTATAGAACACAGTAACTTGTGTGTGGGGGGGTGTGTATGTAGGGCAGAGGTCAAGGTTGAGTGTATTCCTCTATCCTCCACTTGAGATAGGGTCTGTAAGTGAACCTGGATTTTACTGTTTGGGCTACTGGCTAGCCAAACAGTTGATGTTGGGAAACCATCAAGTCTGTAACGGGGCCATTTTGCCTCTCTAGTATTAGGAGACTTTGTATATGCAATAAAAGCACTACAACTCCTAAAATGCTCTCAGATCTGAGCCCTGGACTTTTGGGCAGTGTTGGTGTTGAGTCATGACACCACATGTAATGAGAATGCACATGTGTGTTCAGAATAAGGCTTTATTGAAGTTGTATGATGTAGCAGAAGCCAGTACTGTCAGAGACTTCTCATATTCATTGTATGGTTGGCTTGAATTAACTTATGATCATTGAGCATCCAGAACCTGCTCCTGGTGACTCCCCTGATGCTGGGTTTGCAATCCATAGTTAAGGAAGCTGTGATATATGTGTTTTTTGTTTGTTTATTTATTTTGGTTTATCAGGACGGGGTCTCTGTGAACCCCTAGCTGTCCTAGAACTTAGCTGTGTAGACCAGGCTGGCCTTGGACTCAGGAGGCAGAGGCAGGCAGATCTCTGTGCATTCAAGGCTGTTCTTGTCTGCAAAGTAAGTTCTAGGATGTCCAGGGCTACACAGAAACCCTGTCTGAGAATAGAACAACAGTTTAGTTTCGTGTGCATGTGTATGTGTGTGGCTGTGCATGTGTGTGGCCTGCATATGAAGGTCAGAGGACAGCTTGAAGAAGTCATTTTTCTCCTACCATATTGATCCCCACTGATCCTGAGGATTAAACCCGAAACCTCACACATGCTAGACAAGGACTGTACCACCGAACTATACTCCAGTCCATATTTTCTGCCTTCCTGTTGTACTTTATGTGGCCTAGCCTTACATTCTCACCCCCAGGATTGATTTGGCCTTGATGTCCTTCCTACTGATGTTGCCTCTACTCGATTGTCTTCTTGTGTTCTCCAGTATGATCAGTATAAGACTCCCATGGAGAACATTGGGCTTCAGGATTCGCTGCTGTCACGATTTGACCTGCTCTTCATCATGCTGGATCAGATGGATCCTGAACAGGATCGGGAAATCTCAGACCACGTCCTTCGGATGCACCAGTACAGA
The DNA here is from genome assembly GCA_902168325.1 of Peromyscus nudipes. Taxonomy (NCBI): domain Eukaryota; kingdom Metazoa; phylum Chordata; class Mammalia; order Rodentia; family Cricetidae; genus Peromyscus; species Peromyscus nudipes. The sequence continues at coordinate 9,578 of CABHPH010150291.1, forward strand.
GCCCCGGGGGAGCAGGATGGTGATGGTGAGTACGTGGGAGTGGCCTGCCCATATCTTCGGGCCAGACCCAGGGCTGTTGCCGTTCTGTGTCTGGGTTAATGTTGCAGGTGCCCTCACCTCTCCGTCCTTCTCCCCTCACTTTACTGCTCACCGGAGGTTGAGTGTCTGTCCATTTTGGGTTCTGCTGTATCTCTTAGCATCTTCTGGGCTTCTTCCTATTTGTGAGGTCCATGTGTCTGTTTCCTCCTGGGTTCTCACTTTCTAAGTCTTGGTCTTACCTCTTTCTGTGCTATAGAAGAGGCAAGTTCACTTGTCTTAAACTCCTTAATCTCCTGTGTCTCAACTTGTGTTTACCAGCTCTGCCATTGGGTAGTTCAGTGGATATCCTAGCCACAGACGATCCTGACTTTGCCCCGGATGACCAACAAGATACCCGGATTTATGAGAAGCATGACAACCTTCTACATGGGAGCAAGAAGAAAAGGTGAGCATCCCTTTTCTCTCTTAAGAAAACCTGAGATTTTGTCACATTAGATTTTCTTTTTGGGGTCGACAGGTAAACCGTTTGTCCTTGCCAGTTGCCTTGCGTATGTCCGGGCTTGATTCACCTCAGAGTCAGATGTTTTCCTAAAACAGAAAGTCTGACAGAGCTAGGCAGGGCTCACCCCTGTAGTCTTAGCACTTGAGGGGCTGAGGCAGGAGGATTACTAGGAATTTGAAACTAGCCTGCACGACAGATAACCTGTCTAAAAAGTTTTTTTTTTTTTTTTTTTTTGACAATATGCCCAAATGCTAGTGGTGTGTGATCTGTCCTCTTAGGTGCCCTGTGGTTCTTTGTGGTAGTTTTTGGTGATAGTAGGAAGCGATCAGTAGAGTCTTGGAGAGTGAATTTGAGTAGAAGAGACTTTGCTCAGGGGCTCAAAGCATGATGTGTAAACTCTGGTACTTCTATTTGGCCATGCTCTAGAAAGAAGCATAATTGCACTGAATTTGAGTTGATGTTTTTTTCTCTGAGCCAGTATTCCCACCTACAAAATGTGGCTGGTGTCAGGTATGATCTCAGCACTCGGGAGGCAGAGGCTAATGTATTTGTGTGAGTTCGTGCATTTGTGAGTTCGAGACCAGCCTGATCTACACAATGAGTTACAGGCCAGCCAGTGATAGATGGTGAGACCCTGTTTCAAAAAATGGGGGGCAAGGGGCTGGAGAGATGACATAGCAGGTTAAGGGCAGTTCCAGAGGACCTGTGTTCACTTTCCAGCACCTGCATGGCAGTTGATAATGGTCTGTAATTCCAGTTCTAGAGGATCCTCTTCTGGCCTCCATGGACACAGGCATGCACATGGTGTACAAACATGGATGCAGGCAAAACTCCCATACACATCAAAATAAATAAAATCTCAAAGAATAAAAAACAAGACCTGTAATACTAGAGTTTCTTCCCTCGATTACAGGAGTGACAGATAATCCCCGAAGTTAAGTAGAGGATGTTAGAAACGTTTCGTGTGTCCCTGTGAGAGGTAGTGGCGAGGGTGGGTAGGAGCTCTCAGTGTAGCCCTGGCTAGCCTACAGCTCAGGCTTCCTCTCTGCTCTGTCAATGGTCCTTGCCTTCTCTGAGAGGTTAGACCATTGTCCAAGATGGGTTAGGAAAATGACATTCATCCCCTTGGAACCAGGGAGAAGATGGTGAGTGCAGCTTTCATGAAGAAATACATCCACGTGGCCAAAATCATTAAGCCCATCCTGACCCCAGAGTCGGCGGCCTACATTGCGGAAGAGTACTCGCGCCTGCGCGGCCAGGACAGCATGAGCTCAGACACTGCCCGGGTGAGGAGTGCACAGCGGGTGTGCTCCCGAAGGCCTCTGGGAACACGGGAGTGGTTTTGGTTGCTTTTTTTATAATTTATTTTTATCTTATGTGCATTGGTGTTTTTCCTTTTGTCTGCATGTATGTCTGTAAAGATGCCAGATCCCCTGGAATTGGAGTTACAGACAGTTGTGAGCTGCCATGTGGGTGCTGGGAATTGAACCTGGGCCCTCTGGAAGAGCAGCCAGTGCTCTTAACCACTGAGCCTTCTCTCCAGCCCCCAAAATACATTTCTGTAACTATCTATCTATCTATCTATCTATCTATCTATCTATCTATCTATCTATCTATCTATCTATCTATCTATCT
>CABHPH010150291.1:11763-26855 GCA_902168325.1 Peromyscus nudipes
TCTATCTATCTATCTATCTATCTATCTATCTATCTATCTATCTATCTTGGTTTTTTGACACAGGGTTTTTCTGTGTATCTCTGGCTGTCCTAGAACTTGCTCTACAGATCAAGCTGGCCTTGAACTTAGAGATCCACTTGCCTCCGCCTCCCAAGTACTGAGATTAGAGGTGTGTGCTACCACCAGCACCACCCTACTACATTTCTGTTCAGAACCTGGGGGGTTTTAACTTGACTGTCCTTTCTGGTCTGAAGAACTTTGTTAATACACATTAAATTATCACTTTTCTGAAGGAAATGAAAACTAAGACCTGAGAGATAGTATGAATCTCCCCCAGTGAATTATGAGTAGGTTCCAGGGAGTGACCTTGTTTCTATTTCTCACATACATGAGAAAAGAGCTGAGGGTTGAGACTTGAGAGGAGGAGGAGGCAGAAAGGAGGATGGGAAGACCATATACTTACCATGTACCCAGTGTGGTACTTGGAAGAGAATGGATGTGAGGCCTCTTTTGAGTACAGATGTGAAGAGAAGAAGGTTTTGCTAATAAAAATCTCTAGAGGGCTGTGAATGTCAGTGAATTTTGGGCAGACTTGGGCCAATAACTGGAAGTTGAGTGACCATGATTTCTAGTATGACTTAATAGAGCTGCCCTTGAATTTATCTACATCTTCCAGGGACAGTATAGTTCATACGGTGTTATAAGGAGAGCCCACAGTTCAAAGCGCTGCTTATATGACAGACTTTTGAGATCACCTGCCTGTCCCCTCATATTTGTTCTGTCCCTGGGTTCTGTTGGTCCTTTACTTCCCCTCTGCCTGTGATAGATAGCATGCTCAGGACATCACTGCATTGCAGTCTTAGAACAAGTTCTTACTCAGCTCAAACCTGCTCTCCACATCTCTACCCATGGATTCCCTAGGATTCTGTATCACTGGTTTCCATACTAATAGCTCCCTTTCTTTAGCACCATTCTGCCCTGTACAGACTGTTCCGGTGTGTCCATGTCGGAGACCTGCTCACTGGAGCAAGAATTGAGTGAAAGAGACCATTGGAGATACGGTCCTGGTTGGTCCCTCAGTTGGATGGTCTAGCTCTGTTAGTGCACATGGAGACTTTACTAGATTCTTAGGAGTGTACTCTCTGGACTCACGGTGTTCCACATGAGCACGTTCAGGCACCCGGAGATTTGCTTCGGAAGATCGGTGTGGGTAGAAATGGAAGTTAGAAGATCCAGAAGTAGAAAGGAGCTGCTTACGGCACTGGAAGTGTGTGTAAAGGGAGACAAGGAAGTGTGCTAGAGAGTGACCCTCTGGCTGGTCAGAGCTCTGCAGCTGGTTTGCAGCCTGGCACACATCCTTTCACTGTGCAGGCCAGTCTCCTTACCCCAGGGAGAAGGCTGGGTAATAGCAGGGCCTGTGTGAAGTCCCTGAAACTTAAAGTCAGCACAGTGTGATTCATCGGGCCAAGGATCCTGTTCATGTAATAGCAGCTAGAAAAGACACCAGCACCCTGTTGGGTTTACAGCCTCCCTGGGAGCCACGTGGTAGGGATGGGTCAGGCTCCTCTTTCTCTAAGACTACGCTACTCACAGGAACTTGTCCTCAGAGCTCCACTTTTACACAGGTGGCCACCTTCGTGTGACCTTTGACACATTCGGCTTTTGGATTCCCATGTCCTTGTCTGTAAAGTACTTAGTTAAGAGGAGTGACTTACAGAGGGTGTACTCAGCTCCCTGGTGCATTGTGGGCCTGAGTAAGGACTGGTTTTCCCCACTTCACTTTTGTGCTGTCTTACCTTTCCTCGGCAGTTGTGCGCTGGCTAATTTCTTCCTTTCTCTCACCCTTCCTCTCGCCCTGAATCCCCTCCCTTGGTTTCCTGGGCCCTTTTCCTTACCTTACTGAATTTCTAAGAATTCATTTAGTTCTTGACAATTTCATGCATGTATAATGTGTTCTGATTACTCCTCTCTATCACATCCTTAGCAGCCTCTCCTCTGCCCTACCAGTGTCTTACAGACTCAGGACTTTGGCTTTCCATTTAGTTGAGCCAGGATTATCTGTGTGACTCTAACCATCCATTGGCTCTTGGTCGGGTCACAGTGGATAGACACACGAAAACAACGACTCCCCGCCTCCTTGAATCTTCTGGTAACAAAGAGTTCAGCTGTGAGTGAGTAGGGCCTCTTGAGTCCCTCCCCATCTATGCCTTGCTGCCAGTGGTCTAGTCTTGTGTAGACTCAGTGCAGGCATCCGCAGATGTTGTGACTGTGGGATCGTAGTATCTTGTGTCACGTCCAGAAGATGGCGTTTCCCAGCTCTATGGCCTGCCTTCCTGTTCTTTTATTCTTTATGCCCTCTTCCGCTTGTTCCCCGCACCTGACGGGCATGGTATAGATGTTGTTTGGGACTGAGCACTCAGCTGCCACTTACTCTCAGCACCCTGGGCAGCTGTGAATCTTCTCCACTGCTCACTGGAGAGAAACTGCTAGGACTGAGTGAGGGTGACGTTAGTTGGGTGGGTACTGGTGACTGTCTGAACTTTCAATGGCGCCCACCTGCTAGGACTGAGTGAGTGTGACGTTAGTTGGGTACTGGTGACTGTCTGAACTTTCAATGGCGCCCACCTGTAGAGACGCAGACCCGGGGCTTTCTGAGCGTTTCTGTGCAATGAGAGGGAGACACACGTTTCCTAGGAAGTCACTCCCTCACGTTTCCTTCCCTAGACATCTCCAGTGACAGCACGAACACTGGAGACGCTGATTCGACTGGCCACGGCCCACGCGAAGGCCCGGATGAGCAAGACTGTGGAACTGCAGGATGCAGAGGAAGCCGTGGAGCTGGTTCAGTATGCTTACTTCAAGAAGGTGAGCCAGAGGGGAGACCCTCAGAAGAGGAGGCAGAGAGTGTAAGAGCCAGAGGGGATGGAGGACCCCAGGAGAACGAGGCCCTCGGAATCAGCTGTGCAAAGGGCATTTGAACTCAGACTGAAGCAGCAGGTACAGGCCTGCACGAGTCTGCACCAGGTCCTCTGCGTATATAATACAGCTTTCAGTTCAGCGTTTTCCTGGGACTCCTGAGTGTGGGAATCAGTGGGTCTCTGACTCTTGTGTCTTCTCCTGGACTCTTTTCCTTCTGTTGGTTTGCCTTGTCCGACTTCGATGTGATGGTTTATGTTTTATCTTGTTATGTTTTGTTGTTATCTCTTAGAAGCCTGTTCTTTTCTAATGAGAGACTGAAAGGGAGTGGATCCGATGGGAGGGGAGGGGGGGAGGAATTGGGAGGAGTAGAGGGAGGGGAAACTAATCAGGATATGTTGTGTGAAAAAAAGAATTGATTTTTAATAAAGGGCAAGAAATAAGAAAAAAATAAGGTGAGCCTTGTGCCCGTTGCCTACTGATCATCTGAAGAACTGTAGACCTTGAAGCTCTAGAGCTGTGGGTCCACCATGCTTTTCTGGATTCTTTCTCTTCCTGAAGTTGGGAGCTGTGTTGAATTTCAACTAAATGCCTGATCTATAAAGACCTGATTGTCCTCCACCTAGCCATAATGGTTTGGACACCTCCCCAAACATGCTTCTTTCTCAGTAAACATAGAGTACCTACAGTGTGAAAGGCCTCCCAGCATTGGTGAAAGACGGCTAATAGGCTTTCCCTGCCTCTGGTCCTGGACCGTGGACCAGGGAGGATAGAGATGAGTCTTAGAAACTTGGAAATGGTTTCTACTGGTGATGCACAAGAGACTCAAGGTTCCTGACTCAGTTTTGGCACCGGTGACAAAGTCCTTTGGCTTGGTTCTAGGTTCTGGAGAAGGAGAAGAAACGTAAGAAGCCAAGTGAGGATGAATCAGACCTGGAAGATGAAGAGGACAAGAGCCAGGAAGACCCCGAGCAGAAGCGGAAGAGGTACGGGGGCAAAGAGAATGGGGTGAGAGGCTCTGTGGGGGGCGGGAGAGCACTGCTTGTTGGTGGCGGGTTCCTCAGGGCCCTGTAGGGTTTGCAGATGAAGATAGTTGAGCACAGGAGAAGGGGAGAGCCTGTGTGCTGTTCGGAATGGCTTCCTATGAGGGGTGCTGAGTAGCAGAAGTGATGTGGTCATTAGGTCTTCAGATGTTCTGGGCTGTTTTTTCCCTCCTGCCTAATCGTTTGTTAGGCTGGTACCGGACACAGCACTGGGCAGGGGGCCTGGAGAATGTCTTCCAGAAACTTAGTGGTTTGCTCAGGCCCCAGCCTGCTGTTTGGTTTTGGCTATGCATTGTTCTGGGGTGCGTGTGGTCAGAGCCCCCAATGGAGCTCCCTGAAGCCTCTCGGTTTCTTGACTGCTGTGGTTTCTTCAGGAGGAGGACGGATGCCGCGACGGATGGGGAGTCCTTTGACCCTTACGACTTCCGTGAAGCAGAGAAGGAGATGCCTCAAGGTGAGTGAGCATGTCCCCGTGACCCATCCATTGCAGTTGGTGCTGCCTTTCCTCGTGAGCCCCTGGGACCAGGACCTTTGTCACCCTTGTCACCTGAGAACGTTGGGAAGCCACAATGCACACTTAAGAAGGAAGCTTGGCTCGCCGTTCATTCTATATAACTTTGTCATGCCTGGTGGAAGCATCTGGGTAGTGCCTTGAGGGTCTCCCGCCTAACTCGGTCCCTCTGTCCACGGGGATTTCCCTGTGTTACCCTGCCTGGCCCTGTAAGAACCATGGGAGACAGTGCTCACAGGCTCGGTGAGGCGGGAAGGGGGCGGCTTCTCCAGGGTTGGTGGAAATGACTTCACCGTGTTGTCTCCCCCACCCCTTAAGTGCACACTCCGAAGACCGACGAGTCTCAGGAGTCCCAGGAATCTCAGAAAGTGGAGCTGAGCGAGTCCAGGTGAGTGCATCTGCTCATGTTTGGGAATTGCTGCTGCTGAGGGACCTGCTCACTTCCAGGCCGGGTGCCACCAGCCACCTCTGATGAGCTGAGAGCTGGAACTCCAAGGGCTTTACAACACCCCACACCGATTCTAATGCCAGGCTCACCCAGACAGCTGCAAGCCAGTGTCTGAATGCCTGTGACAGTTTTGCAGATCTCTGCCGGTTTTCTGTACTTTCTTTGTGGGAATTTGAGTTGTTACTTTTAAGTCAAGAGGAAGTGGCCTAATTTACCAAAGGCAGAATTTGAGTTGTATTTTTTTTTTTTAATTTCATAAATTGTGTCTACTTGAAGTGGATTTTCACTAGGTTTTCAGAAAACACTTTTTCCCCCTGAAATTTATGTTTACTGGACACCAAGGAAACTCCATAGCTAAGGTTAATTTAAAGATACAGAACACAATGCAGTCAAACATGGAAAATTATTTAGAGAAAAACACTAAGCTCATTGTGATTCTGGTCTCCAGAAGCAGTCACTAAACCCTGTGCTTTTCGAATCAGCTCAGCTAGATTTCCAGGAGGGGGCCCTGTGTGGAGTTTTTGGTTTTTAAAACATCTGTTGTACAAAGTAGACTGGCCTTGAACTCAGAGATCTCCCTTCCCTTGCATCCTGAGTGCTGGGATTAAAGGTGTGTTCCCCCTCACCCAGTTTGATGTATAGATTTTTTATTTTGTTTTGGTTCGAGACAGGATTTCTCTGTGTAACAGCTCTGGCTGTCCTGGAACTCACTTTGTAGACCAGGGTGACCTTGAACTCACAGAGATCAGCCTGGCTCTGCCTCCCAAGTGCTGGGATTAAAGGTGTGCACCATCACCGCCCTGCCTAAGTACAGTTTCTTAAACAAGCTCTTGAATGGCTTGAGGTGGCTCCATATCCCTGCCATTCACAGTGAACCATTCTTAGGTTTGTCTCATGGCACACACAGGCATGGTAAGGTTCCTAGGCTCTGGTGGAGAGGCGTGGGCTTCCATAACTACTGTGAGTAAACTGTTCCCAGATGCTGTGCCAACCGGTTTACTGTGCCGTGTCTAGGATTTCGGTCTTTTTGACAGCCTCCAGGCCTCACAGGCCCCCTCATGCCTGAATTGCAGGAAGCTCTGTGAGCAGTGTAGGTTAGCTTTAAAGGGGGATGCTTGAAATATGAGGAGAACACTAATGTTAATGCTCAGTCTCTAATCTTATCTTAGAGCTTCGAGTCTGTCTACTACCGTTTTTTGTTTGTTTAGGACATGGTCTCACCGTGTGGTCTAGGTGCTTGTGAGTTTGGGGGCTTCCCCCAGCCTCAGCGTTCTTATGCTGGTGTTAAAAATGTGCTGCAGTGTGCCCGGATCCTCCTCTGCTCATGTTTCTCTTGTCTTGGGCAGGTTGAAGGCTTTCAAGGCGGCCCTCTTGGACGTGTTCCGAGAAGCTCACGCGCAGTCTGTGGGCATGAACCAACTCACAGAATCCATCAATCGGGATAAAGAAGAGCCCTTCTCCTCGGAGGAGATCCAGGCTTCCCTGAGCAGGATGCAGGATGACAACCAGGTCATGGTGTCTGAGGGCATTGTCTTCCTTATCTGAGCGGGGCGTATCTGAAGTTTCTCCTGCCAAGGACTGCCCTGTCTCTGCCTTTGGCTGCATTCTCCATTGAACTGTTTCAATGATGGAGGTGGGGAGCTGGGTGATGAGACTATCAGGACTTGGTGGAAAGCTTTGAGAATGAGAGCTGCTGGGGCCAAGAGCTCTGAGGGAAGGCCTGGACTCTGTCAGAATGCCTGGGTCACACCTCTTCCGGTCCTCAGTGATGGAAAGAAAGTTATTCTGTGACTTGTGTTTGGGGGCGCAGCTGTTTTCTGCTTATTGCTTGTGTTTTTAGTTCCTCCCCCTCCTCCACCCCAAGCACTTTAGTCTAGGAAAAGCCTGAGGTCTGTTGTGCCAGAGCGGCTCAAGCAGATCACACGGGTGGATTGGAGAAAGCTTTCTTTGCAGTTCAATTAGACTAATGTGTAATGTGTATTGTTGACCTAAATATCCACGACATGACATTGAGTAAATATGACTATTTTATACATGTGGACTTTATACTCTGCTTTAAAAAATAATTTTTATTTATTTGTGTGTGTATGTGAAGGTTGGAGCTGGGACACTGGAGGTCAGTGAATGTCTTGTGGGAGTTGTTTCTCCATCTACCATGTGGATCCTGAGGATCCAACTCAGGTAGCAGGCCGTTTTACCTTCTGAGCTGTCTCAGGCCCAGGCCCACTTGGAATTTTTTTTTTTCTTTTAACTCATTGCAAATAAAATCCCACACTGACTAGCCTGGTCTACAGAGCGAGTTCCAGGACAGCCAGGGCTATAAAGAGAGACTTGTCTTGAAAAAACAATATTCCCCCCTGCCCTGACCCGCAAGAAAAAAAAAAATCCACATACTGAAATTAACCAGACCCAAAGATTATACAACTCAGTGAACTTCTGTACCTTCAGAGTAGCCATTGGAAAGGGAGACAGTGGAATGTCAGACGAATTTTATACTTTCACTGTTCAATTTATGTTTATGCACTTATCCACCACCAAAAAAACTTGACAGAGTTAGAACTAGAAAGACAAGTAGCTTTATGTCCTTCATAACTCATATCCATTAGTTCTTCCTCATGCCCCGTGTCTGGCCTTTTTTTTCTCTTGTCTACATGTTAAACTGTACCCACGTGTACATTGGCTATGTTCCACATACGAGAATGTGTGTTTATTTTTTTCTTTGAGATTGTGACGTTGCTTAATATGCTCTGTATGTGTTCCTATAAATTTTGTGATTGCTTTTTCTCTTAGAGCTGAATACTTACCATTTTTCTAGGTCTCAGATTTTCATTCAGATTTTCATTGTCTGTTCATCTGTTGGTGGACAAGTGAATTGATTTCAGTTCTTTGCTACCGTGAGTAAAGTAGCAATAAATATGGGGTACAAGGGTCTCTGGTAGGGTGTGGAGTTCTCTGGGGGGTATGCCCAGGATGGAAAAGTTAGGGCCTTATGGGAGTTTTATTTTTTAATGTTTTCAGAATCTCCAAGCTGATCTCCCCAGTGGCTGTATTAATTTGCCAGTGCTTTTTATATGCAGATTTCATTTCATTTGCAGGATTCGCTTCTGCATTTACATCAAGTCTCCACAAGGTGGCAGCAGCCTGCTGTGATCTCTTTGGGGATTTTATTTCTGTCCTGTAGTTTTCCTTGGTGAACTCTTTGTCAGCTAAAACTGCTAACAGATTGTGCACACCAGGCCCTGCTGATTTGGAAAAGCTAAATACACAGCGGTCGCTGAAAGTTCAGGGAAATGGACTCTGACTTAGTGACTCAACAAAGGTCCCTCTTGGAGGACTGATAATTTATGTCAGAAACCCTTAACATAGTTCTTGTCTGTAGAGGGATCCTCTTGCAGAGTACTTTTGCAGTTACTTGGCATTGAGACATTTTGTTTTGTTTTATATATATATATAAAAGTGTGTTTGTACAGAAGTTGGCTGGACCAGCACAAATTTCACTGTATGTATTGAGTAGCTTTAAAGAACTTAAGTTTACTTAAATAAGGGTGTCACAGACCTGAGCTTTGTCCTGATGGCAGATGTGCCCTGAATTGTGCCAGTTTTCAGCTGTAGGCTGTTGGGGGTACGCCGTGTTGATTGGGGATTATCTTTTTTCCTAAAGCTACAAAACAAGATTCTGTAGCTGTTCATAATGGTTTTATTTTGGTGTGCGGGTGAGGACAGAATTATTAGTGAGTTGAGTTTCATCTTAAAAGACCCCCACCCAACACTCACATACAACATATACACAGATCTGAACTCCTAGGTCTTACTAAGAGTGATTAGAGCACAGGACACACAGGAGGGTGTGTGTCCTGCAGGAGGGACTGTGACACTGAGTACTGGCAGTGAGGCAGAAGGCAGGCAGTGGGTGGCAGTTGGTGCAGGAAAAGCCGTAGGAATAAAGAGACCAGGCTGGAGGAGGAAGGTAGGGGCCACTGATGGATAGTTATGTGAAGAGAAGCTCCAAGTTTTTAGGGGTCTCAAATGGTCTGTTCCAGAAATCTCAAAGGTTCCATCAGCTAGTAGGTTTCCACCTCTGAGGAAATGTACAAAATGGGAGGGCAAACAACATTCATTCAGTAAGACCACTCTGGCTGTCATCTACTCAGCTAAACAGAAGGTAGAAAGGAGATGGAGTTTGGCTGCCAGAGTAGATGTTAAGTGTTTAAAATAAGCGGATTCTTATGAATTCAGATCTTTATATTGAGTTTCAAGAAACTTGGATGTGTAATGTACCGACTTGTGACATGGAAGATGTGGGTAAGTATTAAGGGCACCATCTTGTCATTGTCTAGAAGCCTTGCGTGGGACCCATGGCAGACACCTAAAGTGCTGTGTAGGGGACCAGGAAGATGACTCAGTGGATGAAAGCTGGCCATGTAAGCCTGATACCCTGAGCTTGATCGCCAGGAGCTATATAAAAAGCCAGATGTGCCTATCTATAATCAGGTGCCCCCATGGTGAGATGGGAGGTGGAAACAGAAGACTGGAAGCTGGCAGGTTACCTAGTCTGGGGTGCATAGTATGGCAGAATTGTGGCCCATGTGAGAGACCCTGCCTCAAAGTTGAAGAATCAAGTCAAAAGCTTTCCTCTGGCCTATACACATGTACCGTGACGTGTATGTGCACACACACACATCCACAGAGTGCTTGCTCAGCCTGTGAGGAGATGCTCTTCACACAGCTATTGCAATATACTGATCTGGACTGCAGAGATGGCTCATGGTTAAGAGTGCACACTTTTTGTAGAGGATGTGAGTTCAGTTCCTAGCACCCATGCTGGGCTGCTCACAACCTCATCTGACTCCAGCATTCCAGAGATGCACAGATGCACAAAAATAAAATAGTAAAAAGTTTAAAAAAAAAAAAAAACATTGCTCTAAAAAAAAAAAGAACAAAAAACTGCATTCCTCAATCCGAAGAAGCCTGCTTACATTTAGGTATGCTATCTAAAGTAGCTAAGCAGTTTCTGGGGCTTAGAGGGTAAAGTTTTCCTGTCTTGAGAAATTAGGGCATCATCAATAGGGTACCTGGATGAATGGAATGTTGATAGGAAAGTGATGCTCAAAGTTGTTAGTTTGGGAAAGGGGCTGGCGTTGAGAGTGCCACTTACCAGGTAACTGGAGAGAAAGCTTGCGCCGCTTGTTAATAAGTTGTAAAATGGGGCTGCATACTGCTTTGTAGGTTACTTAGGAGCCAAGCAGGCCACTGTTTCAACAAAACTAAAATCACTAGGGGCTGGGGGCATTGCTGGTAGAATGCTTACTTAGCATGTACAAGGCCTTGGGTTCAAATCGCCAGCGTCCCCTTGGATTCATCTCCTTTTTCTGTCTCTTGGTAGTTCCTGTTCTGCAGGCAGTGTGGGCCTGGCTCAAGCACCTAGCCCCTCACTTGTGATAGGGTCTTTAGCTCTCCCCAATGGACTGCAGTTTTCTGTAGTGGCGGGCAGGGTTAGCAGCCCTGTGAGGTAGGTCAGGGAAATGTGGAGAAGAAAAGGGAAAGATGAAATCAGAGAATTGGCTGGCTCGTTCCTGCACGTTTTTTCCCTGATGACTGTTCATTCTACATTAGCTGTCCTAATGGTTCTGGACTTGGAGATTTTTTTAAAGTCTGTGTTTATGGTGCCTGTGTTTATATGCATATGTGTATGCGCACACTTGCCCACATGTGTGTGCATGTGGAAACCCAGAAGGTGACATCAAGTATCTTACTGTTCCCCCACACCACCATCATCATAATGTTTATTATTGTTATCAGTATAGTTATTGAGACAAGGTCTCTCACTGACCCTGGAGATAGATATCTTCAGCTTGAGTAGCTGACCAATGGGCGCCCTAGAATATGTCTGTCTCTGTCTTCTCACTGGACTGGGGTTATACATCACTTTTACATAGGTGCTGTGGATCTGGACTCAGGTCCTCATTGGATAGCAAGCATTTTACCTACTGAGCCATCTCCAAAACTGGGGAGTTTGTTCCAGGAAACCTAGTAAGTCCTTAGGACAGACCAAAGTTCCCCCTGGGAAACCAGGGGGTTTACTGGGCTTCCTTACAGTGCAGCGGGAAGATATCCTAGCTGTGTTCTTGAAGACCTCATTCTACAGCACCAGTCCTGTGATGCCAGACTTTCTGAGGTGAGGTCTACTCAGAAGTGGTCTGCCCGTGCGTGGACTAAGGTTGGTAGGTGCAAGTCGCCTGTGCACTGGCTGTCTCAGCTATTCAGTCTTCTGGACAGCTCTGTGTGGTTGCTCCCCTTTGCTACTCTCCTCTGGAACATGGTGACACCACTTCTGTTTTTTGGATGTGGAGATGGGGCTGGGAATGAGTACACAGGAAATGTCACTAGTGAGCTACAGACTGCTCAAGAGAAGTAAGTCTGCATTAATGTGTTCAGGTTCCTTTCCTTGACACTGGCTTCCATCCTGAGTGAAAGGCCAGCCGCATCCTTAGAAGAAAGTGCATGGTTTCTTAACAAAAGTATTTGTTGTGTGACAAGACTTTTCCTGGGGAGATGTAGAACATACGTCTTCACAACTCAGGTTGGGAGCCCACAGCAGACCAAAGTACAGATAACCACCAAAGAACTTGATGAACCAATGAGTTTTATTGGGTACTTAAAGGAACATGGGTGAGGGGTTACTTACAGGGGCAGAAATGACTTAATGACAGCTGTATCACCAAAGCCCACCCCAGCATAGAGGACAGCTCACAAAAGCTGGGGACCTGGGGCATACTGCACAGACTGGAGGCAGCTTAACAGGTTGGAGAGTATTATCTCCAAACGACTCGGTTGGTCTAAACCTTGCAGGCAGCTCAGCTGCTCTCTGCTTCTTCCAGGCCTCTAGGCTGCCCTGAAATCTTAAGATCTTGAGTGTCTGCTCTGGAGAAGAAGGGGCCTAGTGAATCTGGTCAGTTTCAGGGACTTCCTGAAGCCATTCTGAGTTGTTTACCTTCCCGTTTAAGGAGCTTCCTTGCGGGAGGGAATGCTTCAATCTCGAGGAAACTGCTACACAGCAGTATTTTAATACCTGGTTACATACAGTCATTCTTATTTTATTTTTTTGGTTTTTCGAGACAGGGTTTCTCTGTGTAGCTTTGGAGCCTGTCCCGGAACTCGCTCTGTAGCCTAGGCTGGCCTTGAACTCATAGAGATCCGCCTGCCTCTGCCTCCCGAGTGCTGGGATTAAAGGCATGCGCCACCACCGTCCGGTCCACACATAGAATCATTCTAAGGCTGTGAGTGATACCAAAATCTGAGGAGGCCCAAGTCCCGTAATGTAAAAAGGTGTCTTTTTTGCAGATTCTCTACATATATCCTATTGCACACTTTAAGTCATCTCTAAATTATACCCAATTCCATAAAAAATGCTTTATAAATAGTTGTTATAGTGTATTGTTTAGGAAGTCAACGATAAGTCCAGGAGGTACCCATTTGGAGAGTATTTTCAATTGATTGGCTGTGGACACAACCAGTAGACATGTAACCCCATGCCTTCCAAACAGCAGTGGTGTCTGTGCTTCCATAGTCAGTGAGTAGTATCCAGGACATTTTCAATGATCTCAAGAGGTTTTACTTAATTCCTAGGAAGATCTTATCACAAAACGAATTTTAATTCCATTTTAACTTGCTGAAATATAAACCTAGTTTACGCCTCACTGAAGAGTCTTGGATTCTAGCTCATTCATTATTAAGCAGCATGGAATCCTAGCTCATTCTCTTCAGTCTCCTCAGGGGAGGGAATTAAGATTCTAAATTCTTTTCTTGAACATTTTTGCTATTAAGTCCTGAGTATTTTCCCACAGCCTGTAGGAGGAGATTAGCTTCTGCTGAGATTTACCATCCTGGTAATAGCTATCCCAGCAGGTATATTTTGGAGTAAGCAAGCCAAGCCTTCCTGCCTTAAGTGCCACCATTTAATCTCGCAGTAGAAAGGTCAACTTATGCCTCTCGCACGTGTGTCTCTGGAATCAAAGCCATAATCAACTTGATAAAGGACCCCCAAGCAAAAACAAGGTTTGAATTGCTGTATATGGTTTTAGGTTTAAAAAATATTATTTAGAAAGGTAGACAACAATAGTGACAGAGCACCCTAATGCACCTACTATATAAAAATATATAATATAAATTTATATATATATATAAATATAAAAATAAATTTATTTTTGGTGAACTTTAGAACCAGTTTAAAGGCAAGATGGGTCATTAGATGAAGGCACTTGCTGCCAAGTCTGATGACTTGGGTTCTGTCCCTGGAACCTAAGGCGGATGGAGAGTACTGACTCCATAGACTCATTTTCTGACCCCCACATGCATACTGTAGCATCGCTCTATGGAGTTAGTTCTCTCCATCCACCTTGGGCTCCAGGGACAGAACCCAAGTCATCAGACTTGACAGCAAGGGCCTTCTCTAGATCGTTTGCTCTGGGTTCATAGCTGGTCAGTGGTGGAATCGATCCACACTCAGGGCTGTCTTGATTACTAATTATAGTTCTTTACCTGGCATACTGTGATGTTCTCCTCAAAGGGTTTGGAGAACTCTGTGAGCTAGAGGGGTCAGAGCTTTATCTATGAATAAATATTGTGGACAAGATCACAGAGTTCTGGTGTGATGGGGTGACTGGGTACCAATGTTTGGAGATGAAACAAGAACTTTCCCCAAGGGCAGCAAGGCCTGTGTGGCAGTGATTGGCATGTGTGGCAGTGATTGGCACGTGCTATTTCATATGAAGCTGATGGCTGTGGTGGGCACTAGAGTTACTAGGAAACTTGCTTTGGGGAGCCCGCTAAAATTTTTTAATTATGAGAAACTCAAATATTTTTCTTTTTATTTCTAACCTAGAATCTTTTCATTAGTGGAACACTAGAAAACACCCATAATTATCAAGCCAAATATATGGTTGATATGCTCTAGATATTTATACTGCCTGCATCGCTGGATGTTGTCAGTTTTTCATGACTCAATAAGGCTGTGAAGAACAGCCTTGTTGTAAGTTTTGGTGCGCACACTTATTCCTTAGGACAATTCCCTAGAAGTACAATTATTTACAATTATTTTACACAAAATATGAATGCTTTACTGCATTTATAGTATATGTTTCCACATGTGTGTGAGGGATATATTTTGTCTTACACCCTTGCTGACACTAAATACCATCCCCACCTCCATCTTTTTTAAATGGTCATTTTTGGCATGGTTGAGACTTGACGTATATTTGTAATGTCCTGTATTTCTCACTCTACTTTCAGTAGTAACTGAAATTCAGATTTGTGGAAGTGGTTTGAGACTGTTTCCTACCTTAAACACACAGGACGTACAGAAAGGACAAGCCTCTCCCACTGTTTATTTCTGAGGACTTACATGTGACACTCAGCAGAGTAGAAGCATTTCCTGAAGTGACCTGGCCTGATCCTGCATTTACCTTGTTAATTCAAAGGAAAAATGCCCAGAAAATAACATGCAACAGCTGAATAGGGGTCCTAATAAAGCATGACGTAGACCCAATCAAAAAGCAGGAAGCGAATTCACCACCCATTATCTTCAGAGAGCAGGCAGAGTTGGTCAGATGTCTCCGACCTCAGTCCTAGACATATGAGTAGTCGTCTAAGCACCAGACCATATCATACCATAATACCATACCATACCATACCGTACCATACCATACCATACCTATAATCATTTTTGTCGAAGAGCTGATAGTGCTGGCACAGAGAAAAAGGGCCCTGAAGAGTTTTAGAGAGAGATCCCTTCGTCTGTAGATAAATATTAACAAACCTGTAATCCTAACACTTGGGTGGTAGAGGCAGATGGATCAGGAGTTCAGTGATAGCATTGTCTACACACGCAGCTGTAGTCCAGCTAGTGCCTTGGAGATCCTGTCCCCCAAAAGAAACAACCCTCTCCCTACATACAGAAGGGTGGAGGAAAAGGAGTCAGAGAGAGGTGGGAGGAAGGGGAGACAGAGAAACAGGGAGATTAGAGGGAGTCAAGAGGCTAGGGACCTTGGGCAGTATGTAGGACCACTGGCAGTAGGACCGGGATTTATCCCTAGTGCATGAGCTGGCTTTTTGGAACCCATTTCCTGTGGAGGGATGCCTTGGGAGGAGAGGAGGGAGAGGGAACTGTGGTTGGTAT
>CABHPH010150293.1:0-32850 GCA_902168325.1 Peromyscus nudipes
TTTCCAACATAAGCCGTTGTTCATAACAACAGTCAACACTGAACTTTTAAAATGTTTAAATAACCAGTTGTCTACAAACAGGAAAGCATTTCTTGCAGTTTTGAAAATAATTGGCTGCCTTTAATTTTTTAATTTTATTTTATGTGTATAGGTGTTTTGTCTGCATTATGTCTGTGCACCATGTGTGTGTCTGGCACCCTCAGAGGCCCTGGAACTGGAGTTACAGACATTTGTGAGCTGCCATGTGGGTGCTGGGAATTGACTCCAGGTCCTCTGCAAGAGCAGCAAATGCTCTTAAGTGCCGAGCCATCTCTCTCCAGACCCCGGGAGATACCTTTGCTGTTTGCTGTTTGCTATGTTGTAAAAGTTGTCTCTTTACAAACCATAATTCCATATCTTTGATGTAGTATAATCTGTTTCATCATCAGGTGTACCCCCAGGTCCTGCCTACGGGAAACTGAAAAATGGAATTTCTGTTGTTTTGGATAATGGAGTTACAATTTCTCCCCAAGACGTCTTAAAAAAGCCTATGGTTGGAAGAAAAATCTGCATACTGGGTGACTGTTCTGGGGTTGTGGGTGATGGAGGAGTGAAGCTATGCTTTGAAGCAGACCTGTTGATCCATGAAGCAACTCTGGATGATTCTCAGATGGACAAAGCAAAAGAGCATGGCCACAGCACACCACAGATGGCAGCAACATTTGCGAAGCTGTGCCGTGCAAAGAGGCTGGTTCTAACTCACTTCAGTCAGAGATACAAACCAATAGCCTTGACTAGGGAAGGAGAGACGGATGGCATTGTGGAACTGAGAAAGCAAGCCGAGTCAGTGCTAGGGCTCCAGGAAGTGACTCTAGCAGAAGATTTCATGGTGATTGGCATTCCAATCAAGAAAGGAAGCCAGTGCTCCTGAATGCATAAACGTGGACGCAGTTGTGCCTCTATTACCAGACCTGTGCTAAGACTTTTGGTGGTGGTGGTGAGCAATTTTTTTCTTTAGGTTCTGGATTTTTTTTTCTTAAAATTATTTTGGCCCTAATAATCCTAAAGATGGAGCTGGGTTGCTGAGCTGACTCAGTAGTGAGAGGGAACAAGATTTTTAACAATAAATCATTTTTAAATGATAAAAATACCCAGTATCCTTCTTAAAGTGCAGATGTGACAAAATAGTCCATTTTTTCAGGGGTACTCCTCTTGTGTCTCTGTCACAGATAGAAGCCAATAGAACCCAGTGTTGGACTTAGCTTTGCCCAGCTTAACTGCCATTATTGGCAAAGTATCTAGGATGGGGTCCTCTTGGCTAGCACTGGCATTTTGGCAGTTTGTGTAGAACCTGTGTTCCTGACACAGAGATAAATGTATGAAGGCAGTCTATGGGCAGTATTGATGACAACGTGTTGGGGGTGTCACTGGACTAGTCCATGCAGGTTTGCACTAGCTTTTATCTTCGCATTTTAATTCAACTTTCTGGATTCTTTCAACACATGGTCCTGGGCAGTCTACTAGGAATTAGATATTATGGAAGTTTTTTTCTTGTTGCAGTGATTGAGGGGAGACGGTGGCTCCACAGTAGTTTAGTCAATGGGAGTCAACGAATGCCATATGTTCTGCACAGTTTGGGTTAGTCCTGCATAACAATTACCTCGAAATTCTAGGCCTGTTCAGAGACATAAAACTTTTATTCCCAATGTGAAGATATGCTTTGCCAAAATTAGTGATGTAATAGGTTGAATTAATAGATAAGCTAAATCTTCCAGTAGATGGTAAAGGATAGGCATGTTAGAATGAAATGCCACATCAAGTGTTATTTGGAAAAAATGAGTCATCAAGTGAAATTTATAACTGTGGGGAGAAATATTCACGATTCCACCACCCAGGGTGAGTATCTGCTTCAGGTCTAGGGCCCTGGAACTATGCTGTGAGCTGAGTGTGGAGGTGGACAGAGAGCTGCAGGCTCTGCTTCCATAGACGAAGTCAGGAGTCAGCGTGGACCCTGACACTGCATTGCTAAGCCACCTGCGTGATTCTGAAAGACATGAGTGCTGGACTAGCCTTGGAGGAAAAAAAAAGTCTTTTTCTTTTTCTATGTACTTAAATTGAGGGCATATATATATAGATAGATATTTTATAGATTCTTATACATGTTTGTGTATGTGTATAGTTTATTCATGCATATTTTTACATGAAGGCTGGCCTCCCTCCACTATTTTCTTAAAATAAAGATATTTTATTGGATAAACAAAAACTAGGAGTTTATTATCAAAAAATCCTCGGTAAGAAACTCTGAGATATTATTTTTGGCACAATAAAAATAACGAAAAGCATAAAGGGGCAAGTAGATGAGTGATGTAGAGAAACACTGATTATTGGGCTTCAAAATGAAATGCTCACTAACAGACAAGTCCTTAACTACTGTTTTCATTAGCATTTTCTACAGCATTAAATGGTCTCTGAAAGTATGAATTTAGTGATTTTATTTCATTTTAGAGTTGGATCTTGGAGCACTGAGGCTGTTTTCTGTTAGTAGAAGCAAAGCTGACTGGGGTTCTTCTGTTCAAATCTCTGTATCCCCAAGTCAGTCCTTCGTTCCAGTTCTCTCTCTGGATGTTAGTGACATCTTAGTTGGGCATGGCTCACAAACCTGTTTCCTTTGCATTTGTGAGATCCAGGAGAGTCTGGCTACATAGTAAGACTTCATCTCAGAAGAAGAAAAAAAGGACAGAAAGAAATAAATCTGACTTATAAGCTACATTTTCATGTTTATTCACATCCTAAGCACCACACAGGAGTGGCCTGTTTTATTACTCTATGAAGATATGACTTCATCAACTTAAAAACCTCTCTCAAGTCCCGCCCTCTCTCCATCTTCTCTCTCCCTTTTTAACAAGTCTCACTGTGTAGCCCAACCTGGCCTCAAGCTTACAGAACTCCTGCTTAAGAGCTGGGGTTATAAGCATGCACTTATAATCTAGCCATAATGTTGTGAGTGTTTCTTTCCCAAGAAAGTTTTATAAATTTTAGGCTGAGAGTGTAGCTTGGTGGTTAGTGTGTCCGAGGCACTGGGTTTGATCTGTAGTCTAAAAAGCAAAGATGATTTCTGCCTCCTCGTGCAAATATCTTTATTATGCCTTTAAGTTAATATTCATAATTCAACTCTGATTTCTTTGAATATTCTGGTGCCACCTTGAAATTTTGCTACTTTTTCCTTTATTAATGAAATAAAAATCCCTTTTTCCAGTGTATCCATCACAAATAGACAGTGATGACACTTTTATCTTACAGAGGTGTATGCTTATGGTGAAATGTACTAGATCTGTCCTTACTAGCAGATTTGAGGGCTAATGAACTAAGGAAGGCAATCAATGGGAATATTGCCTTCCCATCTTTCTCTTTCCTCTTTTCCTTTGAGATGGGGTCTCATGTAGCCCAGACTAACCTTGAACTTGCTGTGTAGCTAAGGATGACCTTGAACTTCTGATGCTTCTGCCTCCACCTCCAGAATGCTGTGGTAATAGTCATGTGCCACCATACCAGGTTTGCGTGGCGCTGGGAGGACTTTGTGCCTGTTAAGCAAATACTCCACCAACTGAGCCACATCTCAAAGCCCAAATACATGGAGTTTCTG
Organism: Peromyscus nudipes; assembly: GCA_902168325.1. Taxonomy (NCBI): domain Eukaryota; kingdom Metazoa; phylum Chordata; class Mammalia; order Rodentia; family Cricetidae; genus Peromyscus; species Peromyscus nudipes. The sequence continues at coordinate 3,623 of CABHPH010150293.1, forward strand.
TTTATTTTGTTTTTTTATAAGGAATATTAAAAAGGAAGCACTAGTTGTGACTTTGAATATTCTCTCTTGACAGAGAAGAACTAAGTTTAAGGAGAAACTATGGGGTAGTAGTGTGTTTGATTCCTAGTGTCCCCACTTGACCACCACACCCCCAAAAAAACAAGGGGGTAGAGGAGGGAAGACGAATGGTTAAAAGTGGATTCAGATTGTAAGAATGTATGAAAGTGTAACAATGAAGCTCACTGTTTTGTGCAATTAATATGTACTAATAACTTTTCTAAGTGAAGAAAGCCACCTTGGCAGAGAGGGTGGGAAGTTTGGGGAGGAAAGACCCCTTTCGTTGGTGGCTTTGGAGTCACTGGCGTGAAGGGTGTTGTGACCTGTGTGTATATATCCATTTAGTATAGAGGTGCATCACAGCACCCAGAGAGATAAACCACTTCTCTGAATAGTTAGTTGTCTCCACATCAGTACTCCAGGCAGCTGACAGTTCAGCTCAAGTCCTTGTAATATTCCTGTTTACCATCTGTGCTGTAGCCAGAGTGCTGGTTCTTTCCCAAAAATGTAAATTTTTGCCATCTCTCCCTGACTTGAACCTTCGTAGTGGTCTGGCTTCACTCATCTCTAACTTAATCTTACTACCCAGTGCTACTCAAGTTTGCAGCCCCAGCCGTGTGGGCCACCTTTCAGTCCTTGACCAAGGTTTTCTGATGTTACAGAGCCTTCCAGTAGCCTGCTTCCTTCACCTGAAATAGCATTAGCCATTCCCGAATCAACCTAGTGAACCTTCAGGCCACAGCTCTGCTGTCAGGCCTCGTGGACTGTGCCTGCCCAGCTCCTGCTAGGTGGTGTCTTTTTCTCAGCACCTACAACCATCTTCCTGGCACTTGTCACTCACAGCTTCGTTTTGCCTCTGTATGTGATGTTTCTCTTTCACAGCAGCTCTGTAAGCCACACAAGGGCAGAGCTGTGTCTGCTTCTGTACCCCTTTATGACTAAGTCAGTGCCTAGAACATCAAAGGCATTCAATAAACAGTGTTGACTGGATTCAATTGTCTTGTCCTGTTATTTTGTTAATATTTAGTACTTTGTTATCCAATGGATTTTTTTCCTGATTCATGTTAAAAACACACAAAATGCACAGACCCAATCTCTGACACAGGAGGAGGAGCAGAATCCTTGCTATGATGTTAATGGGCAAATCCTTGTAAATAACATTCTGAAACTTTAGTTTGGTGTTCTCAGATATGCAGACAAAACCCTAGAGTCAGGGAAAAAATCAGAGAAAGATTTTCTCTACCTGAGAAGTTGGATGCCAGCCTTGGCTGTATAAGGATATTAGAGCAAAGGAAGAAGGGAGGCGGAGGGGAGCAGACGGCTGAGCCTTGGGCAGTAGTCTGGAGATTCACACAGGACAGGGGAATGGTGTAAGAGCCTCATTCAACTGTTTTTGTTTGTTTTGTTTTTTGAGATAGGGTTTCTCTGTGTAGCCCTGGCTGTCCTGGCTGTCCTAGAACTTGCTTTGTAGACCAGACTGGTCTCGAACTCACAGAGATCCGCCTGCCTCTGCCTCCCGAGTGCTGGGATTACAGGCATGTGCCACCACTGCCTGGTCATTCAACTTTTTTAAAGGAAATAAGAAAACAGTTTATTCTGAGCCAATTAAGAGTAACTGTGACCTGGCAATCCTGATACAGGTTACCTTCAGTGATGTGTTGTATTGACTGGTCTGGTTACCCGGAAGTTAATCCCTGCCTAGCCCTAAACTGTGAGGTCTGCTAGGTCCATGTTTAGAGGGTCCCTTCCACACTCTGCACAGCACTAATTAGAGCAGGTTCTGAATTACTCGACAGTCTTCCCTGGGGAAGACGGCAGCAGCAGAGGACAGCAGACAGTCCCTAACGGAGGACACTTTCAGAAGTTGTAGTCAGAAGTAACCACAGAACTGTCTCCAGGAAGTGACCAGCTTAGAAGGAGACACAGACCTTTCCATAACCCACACGACGAGCAGTTTCAGTCACATCTAAAGGACAAGGTGACTCTAATTGACACCTAGACTCATATTTCTGTGTTCTTGATGAATTCTGAGGGTTGAATAAGGCTGTCCTTATTATCCTGGTTAATAAGGAAGTTGGGGTGCCTAAGTTTACCTAAAAGCAAAAAAAAAAAAAAAAAAAAAAATTCCACTCCTAAATAAAGCAAGCCGAGAAGCCCTGCTCAGATGTCAGCTTGCTAATTATATACCCAGCAGACATGGCAGGTACAAAGATTAAATTCACCCACAAAAAAAAAAAAGAAAAAAAAGAAAAAAAAGTGTAAGGGAAAAGTGGGGGATCAGGTTTTTCAGCAATATAAATCTCCTCAGTTGCCAGGGCTGTTCAGACAGCACAGGCAGAACTAAGTGACAGTGGTTCAGTGCCACCCAGGGAAACAAGGTCACCTTGCCCAGGTTTTCCACATTGTTGGCTTCCAGAGATGATAGGTTGGTCTGACTGTATCTCTTTCACACGTCTGGACTGGAACTGACCTTCTTGCAGTGTCCAGGTCTGGGTCAGCAACCCAAGGGCTGACCCTAACTGGCTTCCGAAGGGCCTTGCCACCACAGGACGCATTTCCATACAGCCAGCAGAGACTAGAACACAGTCCCTTTGTCCCGCACACGCCTGGCCTGTGAGGAAGTGCTAGCGAGGACAATAGTCTTGGAACCTGCTGACTATCCTGATATGGACAGGCATACTTTTTTATGAAACACTTCTAGGAGAGCCAGCGCCTGGCTAGTGCTGTGGTGTGATGTCAGAATGAAGAACCCCCAAGTTACCAAAGACAAGGAAAACGGACATACTGATACCAAGGCTCAAATGTTAAATGATTAGGTAACAAACTCGTGAGTCAAGTTTCCAATGTGTTGTTTGGAAAAAACTGAGGGAGGATGTAGTTTGTCCAACAGTATAAGGTTTGGGTTTTTGTTTGGTTTTTTGCTTTGGTTCGTTAGTTGGTGTTTAGTGTTGGGTATTAAACTCATAGTGACATTTTAAAGACAAACAACTTTATTGAGCTCAAATTCACATAGCTTATAATGCAATGTGCAACTATCACTACTACTGGTTTTAGAATGTTTTTATTATCCCCCAGAGAAACCCCATAATTCTCACAGCTAGTCATTCCCACTTCTCTCCTTCGCTCTCTTCCTAAGTCCCCTAGCTACGGGAAGCCTCTAATCTGTTTTCTGGCTCCATAGATTCTGAACATTTTGTAAGAATAAACGTGTACAGCATGAGCTCCTTTGTAAATGGCTTCTTCCACTCAGCATATTTTCAATATATATCACATCAGTAATTTGTCCTTTTATGGCTAAATATTATAAGAATATACTTCATTTTATTTATCCATGCTTCAGTAGATTGGACAGATTATTTTAAAATATTTTCTATAAAATACCTATATTAGGAATGTAAAAGGAGATAATTGGCACAGATGATATAAACATTAATATGATAAAAAAACAATCCCATAAATAGTGTTAATATTAGGTGTAATTACTAAAGCAATTTTTTTTTTGAAAAAGCGGAAGTTGGGAGCCGAGCATGGCGATGCATCTCTGCACTCCTGGCATTTGAGAAGCTGAAGCAGGCCTGCAGTCAAACTGTCTCAAAAAAAAAAAAAAAATCAACAAAATGATGGACCAAAACAAACCCCCCTCTCCTTCCCTCCCAAACCGTTAGACAGAGGTGGTTTTGTTTGCCTGTAGTCCCAGCTACTTGGGGAATGACTGGAACCCCGGTGTTCAAGGCTAGCTATGCCAACATAGTGAGACCCTGTCTCAAAAATTAAGAGAGAGAGAGGGAGAGAGCAACCCCAAACACAGTTTGCCAGAACTTATACATTACTTTAAAAAAATAGTTGAAAATCCATAGTATGAACTTTTCAAAGAATTCTTAATATTATTTTTAAAAAGTCTAATTTATGTCTAAAAATCTTGTGATTTTTTTCTGGTCTCCATTAGTGAATTATTCTAAAGAAACACACCTTCCTTCCACAGAGACTTCTAGAAGATAAAAAGGGGAACTTGTCCCAGCTCATTTTATGAGGCCAGTATAATCTAGATGATGTCAAAATGGAAAGGCATTAAAAGAAATGACAGCTACATCTTAATCTCCCCCATAAAATCCTGAAGAAAACAATCTGCTAATTGAATCCAGTGACATATACTAAAAAGGACATCTTTATAATGGAAGTTCATTCCAGGAATGCAACGTTTCTTAGCATTGGAAAACCATTGGTATTCACATCCACAGAAAATGGGAGAAGAGTGGTAAGATGATCTCCCAGATAGAGAAATTTTCGTATAAAACTTAACACTCATTTATAACCATAGGAATTCTGATCATATTAAGCCTAGGGAATGCCTTTATTTTAGTACGTAATATCTGAAAAATACAGTAAATATTGTAACTAGTAATAAAAGTTTTGTCTCTAAGAAACATTTAAGGATGTCCACTTGGTACCATATCCATAGTATAGTTCTTCTTCTTCTTCTTCTTCTTCTTCTTCTTCTTCTTCTTCTTCTTTTTTTTGGTCCCCTTTTTCTTCTTCTTTTTTGGTCCCAGCTTTATTATGACAAAGATGGGACAATCCCCATCTCACCTCTGGGCAGCGAGCTCTCCTGCCTTTCCTTGAAAACACCATTTGGAGAGTCACACACATTCCCCATGCCCAAGTCCTAGGAACCTCCTGAGAAAGAGGGACGGACAAGCAGGGCCTTCTGCTCACAGGCACCACCAGATAGTGCCTGAACTCCTGCTGGAAGGGATGTAGGGGGTGACAGCTTAGTCCAACACGAGGGGTGAGATGCTCTCACAGATCTGTTTCGCAAGAGCAGACGCCAGCTGCTCCTCCAAGGAGACCTGCTCACTCAGTGAGCCAGCGGCTGGAAGGAGTTTGTTTTGGTCTATGCTTTTGTGGATGGTTTTGTGTAGTGCGCGCCAGGGTCTTCTAGTCCAGGCTCTGTCTCCCGAGAGGCCAAGCTGTGCAGTGGGGCCAGGACCAACTGCAGTTTCTGCTCCAGCACGTCAACCTGGGACTACAGCCTGGGTACCTCCTCCCTCACCGTGCTATCCACTCCTGTTGTGGGGTTTGAGACCCCCAGGGAGGGCCCCCTCCTTGGGGAGGCGGAGCATCCCGTCTGCAGATGGGCTTCGCTCCTCCCAACACTGGCACCAGAAACTGCCCACCGTATTGACACAGCCCTGGGCACAACCGGCCTCTTCAGTACTGCATTCTTCCACATCTATCTGGCAAGTATCTCCTTGCCATCACACGGGGCGGCGGCAGCGGCCCGGGAGGCTGCCATGTTGCTGCTCCACAAGAGGAGCCCGCTGATCCTCTTCCAACCAGAGGAGCAGACACAGCAAGACCTGGTGGAAGTCGGCCCAGGGTTGTGGAGATAAAGACAGTCTGGCAGATGGTTTGGTAAGTGCTGCAGGTTCGGTGTCCATCGCAAGTGACGAGGAAAGGCTGGTATACATGCTGCACAAAGGAAGGACTCTGAGACAGGGCCTCCAGAAAACCCCAGGGCACACACTTCTGCAGCTGGGCCTGTAGACACGCTCAATACCGCCTGCTGCCAACACTGGAAACCATGCCACAAGCAGCTCCCGGGAGCCCCATGTAGTCCGAGTCTCTTCTTCTTTTGGTGGCTGCGTGGTCCCGGGCACACACCATAGTATAGTTCCTTAAATGCCATAGCCAGTACAATAAAGCAAGACATAAATAAATAAATACGTGAGGACTAAAAAGAAAGGGATAAATGGTCGTTGTAAGCAGGTGATGTAATTACATGGGTAGGAAGTCCAAAAGAATTAAACAGATAACCTGTAAGGATTAATAAATGAATTTAGCCAGGTTGCCGAACATAGTTAACATGTAGACAATAAAGTTTATTTATAACATTCAGGAAACAGCCACTCTGCAACAGCTATGACTTAGAGTGAAAAGCGATGCCTACATTTTCAAAAGCTTTCAGTGGGCATCTGAACAAAAAAGTTTAAGGGTCACTGGTGTAACAGATGAAATCATAGGCACTGACACAAGTCTGTGGTGTGGCTTTGGAGAAATTACTTCATCTCTCCTGTGGCTACGGCCCTTCATCTCTCAATGTGGGGTAGCAGCAGGATTCTAATGAGTATGTTGTCATGATGACTGAATGACAAGTGCTTAGGACAGAAAGTGCTGTGTACAGATCCAACACTGTCCACTTGGAGCCCGAGGTATTACCTGATCATTCTCAGGGAGTTCTGGAAGCTGCCTCAGAGAGTTCCACCAGCCTGGAGTATGGGGGAACAGTGCCTACAACCCCCCAGCTGGGGAAGGTAGGTGAAGGACATGTTGCTTCCCACCTGTGTTAAAGTCCCCAGCCACACATGTTGGCTACTGAGTCCTTGAGCTATTGCTGGTCCATATCAAGATGTGCTGGAAGTAGAAGATAGTCACTGGATTTCAAAGACATTATGAAATAACATAATTTAATTTTTATATTGACTAGATGTTAAAATGGTATTTTAGCCATATTAGGCTTTGTTATAGTATTAATATTGACTTCCGGCTTAGGAATATGGTTCAGTGGATAAGGATGATTGCTGTTCTCCAGCACCCATGCAGAAGCCAGGCATGCCTGAAATGCTAGGGCTGGGGGACAGAGACAAGTAGATCCTGGAAGCTCTCTGACCAGTGAGAATGGTGAGCTTCTCAGATTCACTGAGACCCCGTCTCAAGGGAATAAAGTGTAAAGTGATAGAGGAAGGAAGGTACTTGATGTCCTCCTCTGGTTTCCTCATGAGTGCACATGGGTGCATGCATTCATACACACACATACATACACACACATGAGTTCACCTGTCTTTGTATAGTTTTCTTGTATTTGAGACAGGGTCTCACTATGGAAGTCAGGCTTGTCTCAAACTTGCAATTATCCTGCCTCAGCCTCCCAAGTGTTCTTTTTATTGGTTACTATGCCCAGCTTTTTTTAATGCTACTGCACCTACAAGAAAATTCACAATTACCATTTGAATCTCAAGAGGACAGTGTTACTTTACACAATATAGGTGAGAATGGAATCCTTGAAAGATATGGTTCAGATCATGTTATTTCTCTGTTTAGAATCCTCCACTGATATACACTGCACTCACCAGAAAGAAAGAAATCTTGACTAGATCTTAAGTGATCTTACCACTAGATCTTCCGTGAGTGATCAAACTCATGCCTTCCTCATCCACAATCAATACAGAGTCCGATGAACTTGAGCACTAATGGAAGGAGAAAATAAGTCACAATAATTTTCTGGACTCTTCAAAATTTAGGTTCTAGCCTTCTGATATGTCTTGAGGCAATCAACCAGACATACTGATGGAAAAACAAGCTCCCTAATCTCAGTAATGCTCTCATGAGCCTTGACCCAGGCTATGGTAGTGCCTGAAGCTTCCTTGGATTTGCCTGCTTGGACCTCACTGTTTATCACTACTTCTCCCCTTCTTTCCCACCCTGGGGTGCTAGAGAGTGAATCTGGAACCTCCTGAATGTGTGCTACCACTGAGCAACAACAACCTGCACCCCAGTCCTTTTCCCTCCCTTGCTCTTCTCAGCAGCCATAGACAAGCACACACCTTAGAGTTTTCCATCGGCCTTTTCCTGGTCTTACAACATTCAAGGGTTGGTGAGATGACTCAGTGGATAAAGAAGTGTGTCCAGCCTGATGATCTGAGTTTGATATCCGAGACCCACATGGTAGAGAAAAGTCATCAACAATCTTACCTGTGAACTCTGAGAACTACAGTAATGAGCTGCCAGTCAAGATGTACCCTTTGGCATAATAGCAGCATAACGGTTGTGGGGCTAACCAACCACTTTATGTTTGAATTTGAGGCCTACTCCACAGGAAGGAACTCATGCCTGGTTCTGAAAACCTAGTCAAGAGCCCGTGGCTAGAAAAGTCATAGGCCCTGGTCGGGGAAGAGGGGTAATATATTTCTATTGTTTTATAAATGGACATGCTGTCAAACTACCTTCTAAATACTCATGTTTATACTCATAGATTAGTACTGCTCTTAACCGTTGTAAGAAAAGATTCTTACTGCAATGGGTATAGCAGTTAATGCAGAAACACCGTTTGGCAAACTGAGAATAAGTGATAGTTGACTGTTTGGTCTTAAATGGGACATATGTATCATCACCTCTGAGGCATTGGGAACATGAAAAGAAGAAGGAGAAAAAGAATGTAATAGCTAGGGGACAAAGGGGCACACCACAAAAAAAATATGTCTTCTGGATATGACATGTTCCTTATACTCATGAAGTCACCACAGTTGTTATTCCTCATACAAGACCTGCATAAGATTGGGTCCCTAGGGGACTATTGATAGTTAGTGGCTGCTGGGGGGAGGGGTCTCCCATTCTTCAGTGGTCTGGCCACTAATAAGTTGCCCATGTTCCATCCGGTAAATAACTTCCCACTGATGCTCATGCAGACAGCCCTAATTAAACTTGGTTGGTCATGCACACACAAAAGACATGGAAGTGAGAGAATTTGTGGGGAAGAAGAGTTCTGGTAACAGAGAGGCAGGGGATGAGAGAGGATAATGGGGCCGGTGGTAGCTCACAACTGCCTGTAACTCCAGCTCAAGGGATCCAATGCCCTCTTCTGGCCTCCATAGGCGCTCCTGCACTCACATGTACACACGTACACAGACACACACACACATACACATAATTAAAAATGGAATGAATCTTTAAAAATCCACAACATATAGTAAGTATGACTGTCAAAAGGTATCCTATACTTTCCTGTGTCTTTCTAGAAGAGTGGTTTAGCATCACATTTAGAAGCATGGACTTTGAAATCTCTACTCGGCTTCTTAACCATGTGCTCTTGGACCAAGTCACTGGACCTCTGTGAAAACTGAATAGTTTCTATTTCACAGGGCCACTAAAAAGATCAAATGTGTTGATAAGACTAAAGCATTTCCAGTAGTGCGAGGCACACAATAAGTACCTAGCAAGTGTTACCGAATAGTGCCACATCTAAATTATATAAATGATGAATACCTCAAAGGCAGGAACCCTTGCATGCATTATTCACAGCTCTGCTAACATGTACAGACCACTTGACGCTTTCTCCTCAATGGGTCTGGCAGTATTAATTTATTAGCAGATGCAGGCATTGTCTTATTTGCTGGTTTCTCCATCTGCTCTAAGTTTAGTACTAAGTAAAGACAGTTGTGGGGGTGGAGGAAGTTAGAGATCTCTGGTACAAATCCATTGGGCTTTTTGTCTTGTTCAAAAGCTGTAATTCAGGCAGAGTTTGGAAAGCATCTGCTGAAGAGCATTTTAGGCATGGTTTACAGAAATTTATAGCATCTGTTTAGATTGTTATGAGCATTCATACGCTGAATCTTTAACCATTTGCATATAGTAGCATCCTTACTTATGTTCCAGGTTTGATACTACTCTGTATGTGGGCTTGTATGATTCTCAACTCATAACACATATTAAAGAAATTGGTTTATCCAGTGCAATTCTCTTTCTCAATCATGGTAAGTAGAGTAGCTGTGATCCCACAGTTTCAGGTTTGAATAAAGACCTCCAGTCCTAACTTCTCCTGACACTCTGTCCTGTGCATGATAAAACCTTGCATGTGTCCATTTTGTCTAATACTTCCAAGTACTCAGCCAACGAGACAGGAAGGTGTGTACCATGGGTTTCATTGTAGAGAGGAAGACATTAAAATGGGGAGCTGTTAACTGAATTGCCTGAGGTTATTAAATGGTAATAAATGGTACAGCTAACACCACACTCAGTCTCCTGTTGTTCGCCAACAGCCCTCTTCAATTTAATAATAGAGGTTAACCATAAGAATTCCCCCTTCCCTATCATTTTTTGTTTTAATATGAATTAATTAATTTTAAATTATATTTTCAAGTGTGTGTGTGTGTGTGTGTGTGTGTGTGTGTGTGTGTGTGTGCAGGTTCCTGTGTGGAACTCTGAGAACAACTTTTATGATGAGTCAGTTCTCACTTTCCATTGAGTCCTGGGGATTGAACTCAGGTCATCAGGTTGGGCACCTTCACCTACAGAGCCACCTTGACAGCCCTAATTTTTTAATTTGGGGAGAGCTGGAAATTGAACCCAAGGTCACATGTATGCCAGACAAGCTCCGTACTGTTAAACAATGCCCACAACCTTCTCACTGTGTTTAACAGCTCCCTTCTAGGAAAGACTGAGAAGTACTTGCCAATGGTGGTCTGTTGGCATCCTTTAGCAAAGTGTGTGATCCGTCTCACCTTGTAAATGTGATAGTCCCATCCCCACGGCAATGAGGATTCACAGTCTGTGCATGTTTTTTTGTTTAACTGCATGTTCTGGAACTGAGAAACTTTAGAATTGAAAGGCAAACAAGAATCATGGCTGCGGGTGAGTGAGATGGCCCCCCTGGTAAACTACCTACTGCTTAGCCTAAGTTTAATTCCCAGACTCACATGGTTGGAAGGAGAGGGCCGGTTCTCACAAACCATCCTATGATCTCCACACACAAACTAACACACATACACACATGTGCCCCAAACAAAATAAATAAATAAAATGTAAAAAATAAAGATGGAGAATCATTGTTGAAGAAACTAGAATAGTGTTGGAGAACCTTCTCATTAATACTCAGCCACTTTGTTCCTTTCTTCAAGCTAAAGGTGACTATAAAACCAGACATGGTGGTGCATGCCTTTGATCCCGGCACTCTGAAGGCAGAGGCAGGCAGGTCTCTGTGATCACTACGTGACCACATAGTGAGACCCTGTCTCAGGAAAAAAAAAAAATCCCACATGAGGTAGAGCAGAAGTAATTCTCTAGGTGGAACTTTGAAGAAAAGCAGCCCTGCAGGGTTTTCAGCATCAGATGCAATTCTCATCAGAATTCTTTGTCGTTAAGTAGAGGGGAGGGGCAGGCGTCAGAAAATGGAGAGTCTAATAGGTTCAGACTCACCCAAGAAGCACTGATTGGAGTCCGAGGGTTATTAAAAAACAAATGAACAGGCCATGAAAGTGGCAGGAGAAGGGGGCATGTTTGAGGGAGCAGGGGAGTGGACAGGGGGGCAGAGGGTGGAGACGTCAGTTTATAGTGTATCCATGTATGAACTTGTCAAAGTAAGAATAAAAGAATAAAAGATAGATAGATGATAGATAGGAGAGAGAGAGAGAGAAAGAGAGAGAGAGAGAGAGATTTAGCCAGTTCTGAGAACTGACTCCATGTGTTTGAAGTAGGAACTGATTATTTCGTAAAGGAGTTTAGTGTAAGGCGGAGACACAGAATGACTCAAATCCCTCTGTAATCTGTGTATGGTATCATGTGACTTAGATAAACTCACACAGACAAGACAGAAACAAACAGTCAAGAGTTGGTCATGGAAATGCAGAGAAAGACAGGTGAACAAAGGGACCCATTCTCCAGCCATTGCAGGTGACAGCACAAAAGGAATAAATATCTGTATTTCAAGGAGCTGGAAGCCTGCTCAGTGAGTGTGAAAAACAGCAAGATTGACTGATTTTTTCATGGGTGGAGAACAAGTGTGCCACAGGCATCATCAGAAGCAACCCGATCCCAAAGCGCAAAGGAGCACAGTTCCCTGCTCCGGATGGCCAACTCTCCTTCCCTCCGTCCGATTTTCTTCTCTCTTCCCCATCCACTCAGAGATGTCTGCCTGCCATGCAGGCGGATGCTCCCTCCATCTTAGTTTTCAACTTTGAATCTTCAACCGAACCCCAGCACAAAGGATCAACGCTCTTCTGGCTTCCATGGATAAATTCCCAGAGAAGGACTGTGATTGGCCAGCGTGGGCCCAAGTCCGCCTACGCTCAAGCACTAGGGCGATGCATTGCTAGGGTCGGTCAACCCCACCATGAAGTCTCTACACTTGAAGCAGATGGGGAAAGAGTATGTCTTATCAGAAAATTGGTGGCGAGGAATTTGGAGTTCACAAAAAAGGCTCCCAACTCCGGCCTGTGGAAGCAGTAACAGCGGTCCCTAATATATCATTTTCCTATAGCCACGGCCACAAATGACCACAAATTCAAGGACTTAAGACAATAGGGATTGATTTAATTCATGATCTTATTGTTCTGGAGACTAGTCCAAAGAAGGTGCACTGGGCTAACGTCAGGGTGTTGCTAACTAAGGCTGACTTCCTCCCTAGGAGAACCCACAGCTTTGCCAGGCTGCCTCTATTCCTCGGCTGTGGCTCCTCCCTGCAGCCGGTGCTTGGCTCACTTCCTTCCTTAAATTCAGTCCGGGACCCTTATGTTCAGCCTGCCGTGATGCTGCCAGCGCTCCGAGTGGGTCTTTCCTCCTCAGTTGAACCTTCCTAACACTGGAGTCACACACAAGCCCAGAGGTGTCTCTCCTAACGACACCAAATCCAGTCAAGTTGACAAGATGAACTGGGGGAGACGGCGCAGTGGGTAAAGTGCCTGCCACACAAGGACCTAAATTTGGCTCTGTATTAGCCCCAAAACTGTGTGCGTTAGCACAGGTCTGTAATCCCAGTACTGGGGAAGCAGAGACAAGTACATTCCTGGGGCTCACTGGCCAGCCAGCCTATCGAATTGATAAGCCTCAAGTTCAGCGAGAGACCCCACAGATAAGGCGGAGAGCAATTGAGGAAGACATCCGGCCTCACATGCGGACTTACGCACATGTGGACACTCCCACACAAACACATCCATATATACCACACAAGCACACATACACTGTGGCAAGAAATAGTCAGTTCGTTGCAAGGAGCAAGCCACTTGATCCCCACTGAGCTGTTCCTTCTCTGGAATTAAGTTTGGGGTGTGCACAACAGCAAAGCTCTCTGCTCACATGTCAATACTGCAGGATGACACCTGGGTGAACACCCGGGGCACCGGTGATTTAGGGCAAGGGCTGTAGCCCCAGGCACTCCTAAGAGGCAGTCTGTCTTGGTATTTCAATTTACCGGTGTTTCTCTAGGGACTACAACTCAGCCGGGGAAGGTGGGTTGCCTCTTAGGGTCTGAGTCTGTTGCTTCAACGAATAATTGTTTCTCTCTCCCAACCCTGCTGCCTGAGGTTGCTCTGGGCTGTGTATTTGGTCTCAATGCTGGGCAGAATGTCCTGTAATATGGGTGCCCTGGTCACTGTTAATGACATGCAGGTACCCGTATTTCACACTTCTCAAAACTTCTGATGCAGGCTCACTTGCTAGCAAAGACATTCAGAAGACCAGAGACGGGGGAAGAGAGGTCAGAACGTATGTGTGGGTTTTACTGCTTAGGAAAAGAGATAATATAATCAATCTGCCAACCAGGGCAGAGCTGCCATTAGGTTACGGCTGCCACCAAGTCACTATATTTTAAAGACGGTTTACCCCCCTTAGCGATGCTCTGTCCTTTAGAACTTTCATATAGACTTTTACTACACACCCACAGGGCCAGATGTGATGCCTGGGGCTGGAGACCACACTTCAGAATATCTGCTTCCCTATTTCGAGGGGTGGAGGTATTCTTTTAAATTTATTTCTGTGTATGTGTGTCTGTTTGAGTGTGTGCTGTGTGTGTGTGTGTTGCAATTCATTTGAGTTGTCCTTGAGTATGTTTCAGGGATGTAGAATACAATTATTAATTTTAATTCTAGTTTTTCAGCATTAGGGATCAAACACAGACCTTTGTCTATGACTAATTTACACTCTATCACTCCACCCCTGGCACACACACGCCATTCAAAGTTTTATTTAAATTCCTCTGGGATATTCCTTTCTGGGTTCAACAACTTGATACAGTTAGGTTACATTTGTTTTGTTCCGTTTTCCCTGTGGAGGGCTTGCTGTTTGGTTTAAGTGTAATGCTGATCTGTAATTATGTAACATATTTACATAGTTCTATAGTAAACTCAACAAGAGCACATTCCTTGTCCCTTCCTCTTTACAGTAGTCTATTGAACATCTTAATGAGTCAGTCTCCTGCTGTTGTTATTATCTTTGGGTTTTTTTTTTTTTCCAAACAGCATCTCACTTGGTACTCCTTGTAAGAGCATGTCCTGATGGGTTATTTAAGTGGACTTGGGGCATAAGTCATGGCTGTATGGCTTAGCCTGGCCTGAAACTCACTCTGTAGTCCATGCTGGCTTCAAACTTGGAGTCCTCCTGCCACAGCCTTCAGAGTGAATGCTGACACTAGTGGTGTGCACCACTGCACCTGGCTCCTTCCATTATCATTTGTGTGTCACGTTTGTGGTGCGCCTATCTGTGCACATGCATGTGCATGCATGTTCATGGGAACGCACTTGTGTGTGCGGGTGGATGTGGGAGAGAGGGCAGAAGACACCATGGGTGTTATTCCTCAGGTGCTACCCATCTTATTTTTTGAGACAGTATCTCCCTCTGGCCAGTAACTCACCAATTAGGCTAAGCTGGATGATCAGAGAGATCCAGGGGTCTGCCTGTCTCTGCCTCCCTAGTGATGAGATTACCAGCATGCCACCTACCATAGCCAGCTTTCTTATTTCCATTTGTGGGTTCTGGGGGATAGAACCTAGTAAAGCACACTGCAAGCACTTTCCTGACTGAGCTCTAGCTTCTTCCCTTTATTTTTTAATATAAATAAATGTATATTTCATATCTGATGGGGGGAATATTTCAAATTGTTTGATGATGATATGCGATTAAAATTTGTTCCTTTTTGTGTCATTTTTAATACTTATTTGTTTGTTTATTTTATTGTGTCTGTGTGCACGTGCACCATGACACACATGTAGGGAATGGAGTTCAACTTGTGGGAGTTGGTTCTCTTCTTACCCCAAGCGGATTCTGGGGATCAAACTCAGGTTGCTAGGCTTGGCAGCAAACTGCCTTGCCCTGATGAGCCATCTTGATGACTTCTGTGTCATAGTTAAAATTTTTCCAGCTGTGTATCTCTTTCATTTGTACTTTATTTAAAAATTATTTTATACCTGGATGCGTGTTTTACCTGCATGTAAGTTTTGCGCCCCCTGGGTGCCTGGTGTGGAGAGCAGAAGATGGTTTTGAGTCCCCTGGAACTGAAGTTACAGACAGTTGTGAGCTGCCATGTGGGTGCTGGGAACTGAACCTGGGTCCTCTGGAAAAATAGTCAGTGCTCTTAACTACTAGGCCATCTCTCCAGCCCTCTCTTTCATCTATATCTTCAAATAATAAGAATCCAGTTTTTAATATATTAAAAATAGAAATTTTGTCTATAAATTTTTTCTTCCTTTTACTTTATGCTCTGTTTACTTGTATGGCTTCCTACCTTTCTTTATCTTCTAGACACTACAAATACTTTAGTACTTTGTTCATTAGAGCTCTGATTTTGTTCTTATTTATTGGTTTTTCTCTAATCTCATCTTTATTATTGACTTTCTAATTTTTTTCCAGGTTTTTGTGCTGAATATCTTATCATTTGATTTTTAATATTTCTTGTTAAGTAAATGAAACTATAAAAGAAATATGAGATGATAAATCTTACAGTACTACTTTAAACACACGGAGTTTTCATAGTAAGATTGCTTTCTTATGGTAATTCATTGATTACCATCACCACCACCATCACCACCCCTTCCTTTTATGTAGTCAATTTCAACCTTTGGATGCTCCTGCCTCGGCTCTCTGAGAGTTGAGATTACACCTGTGTACCACCATGGCCAACCACAATTTCTTCAATTCCTTCCTTCCTTTCTTTCTCTTTCCCCTCGTGCAGGGGATTGAACCTATGGTCTCACACACATGCTAAGCAAGTACTCTACCACTGAGCTATGTCCTCAGCTCACAACTTATTTCAAAACTAAGTAGTAGGACTATAGAGATGGCTCAGCACAGTTTTTTTTGTTAAGAGAATTTACTGCTCCTGCAGGGAACTTGCTTCCCAGCCCCCAGTGGGGCTACTCACAACCACCTGTAACTCCACCACAGTCTCTTCTGGCCTCCACAGGTGTGTGTCTCAATGCTGGCTGTATCCTTGAACACACAGAGATCTGCTTGTCATATGATCGGGATTAAAGGTGTGCGCCACCACCGCCCAGCTTCTGCAATGGCTTGCTATTAGCTCTGACCCCCAAGGCAACTTTATTTATTAACATACAAATAAAATCACATTTCAGTACAAATAAAATATCACCATACACCCCCTTTCTCCTTCCTTTTTATTCAGATTGGGGACTCCGGCCCATAGGATGGCGCCACCCATATTCAGGGCGGGTTTTCCTCCGACTCAGTTAACCTCTCCGGAGACAGCCTCCCAGAGAAGCCCCGCGGTGTGTCTCTTAGCTGATTCCAGATCCAGTCAAGCTGACTCTGAAGACTCACCTTCACATCCTGCTCGTCAATGTTCCGTCTCCTAATGTCCAAGCAGTGACTCATGGGGCACGTTTGGAAGTAGTGCTGTAGAATGGCAAGTGCCGGGGTGCCACAAGGTCCAGTTTCATAAAGTTGCAATAGGTGGCCTTAGCAGTCTCCAATCATGTCACCTCACCCTACCCAACTTCTTCTCTCACACCCATGTTATTGACTGCGACATATTTATCTTGTGGCATCAGGCCCAGCACCTGGTGGCACTCAGTACATATTTGTTCAATAAATGAATGTACTCAGAGAACAGTCGGTCCGTCCCAGTGGCATGGGTGTGTAATCCCAGCTGCTTGGGAGGCTGTGGCAGGAGGGTCACCAGAGTTCAAGGCCTATGCAGGGAACAAAGGAGACGTCTTCTAAAAACAAACAAACAAACAAGCAAGCAAGCAAGCAAACAAACAAACAAACAAACAAACCAAGGGCATGAAGCTTCAGTAGGAAGACAGAAACCCTTCCAGAGTTGTCGATTCTGGTACACTTACTGCATTCCAAGCCTCTTCAAACACCGTCTCTCTGGTTTCATTTGAAGATTCCCAACTTTCTTGCCTTGCCCTGGGTTGACCCTATGACTCTTCTGTGAACACACTGAGCTTCCTTCTGCTTCAGGATCTTTATAGCTATTCTTCTCATATTTGCACATCGCTCACTTCTCGTTTTAGTATAACTATTATTTGCTGGGTTTTTGTTTCGTTTTGTTTTGAGACAAGGTCTCACTATATAGCCTTGCCTAGCCTGGAACTTGATATATAGATGTAGCTGAAAGTTTTTCTGTATCCTGGCATGCCAGCAGTCGGGACAAATCTCTCCCACTCACGTCCCCCCAAGTAAACACACAGAAGCTTATATTAATTATATATATCTTATATCTTAAATTCAGCCCATTTCTGTTAATCTATATGTCACCACGTTTTCTGTGGCTTTACCTGTGTACCATTACATGTTGCTCCTTGCGTGGCTGGCTGGCATCTCCCTTGCCTTCTTCCTGTCTCTCTCTTTGAATTTCCTGCCTGCCTCTAGGCTGCCTTGCCATAGGCCAAATAGTTTTATTAATCAACCAATCAGAGCAACACAAGTTCACAGCGTACGGAAAGACATTCTCCCATCATACAGGCCAAACTAGCCTTGAGCTCCCACAGATCTGCCTCTCTGTGTCCACCAAGTGCTAGGAACAAAGGTGTGCACCACCATACCTGATTCATAGCTAACTTATTAACATCACTCAGGTCCCTGCTCAAACGCCAGCTCCTGAGAAAACATCCTGATGGTCTCATGTAAAACGGTATTTGACCTCTCCCAGTCTCATCATACACAGTGATCTTTTGAATAAAAAAAATTAGCAGCTTAATTAAATGCCCTGTCAGCTATGTGTTTATCATGTGTATCACCCACTAAAATCAAAGTTCTTTAAGGGCAAGGAATTTGCCTTGTATACCAGTATGTTCCCATCCAGGGCGGTGCCTGACAAATGGTGGGCTCTGGGTAAATTGTGATTGGATTAAGCTTTCATTTAATTCTCGGGAGAAAAGATTAAACAGTGTTACAAAATTACTTGTGTAGATGATTTATCTGAGGTTCCGGATATGTCTAGAGACTTGCCCAGGAGCAAAGAGCTATATAGAGCCAGGATTTTTAATTCCATGTCCATTTGAAAGATCATTTATAACCCAGAGATGTTGTGCTACTGTCTCCTAATTAAGTAGAATGTAAACACACAAGACAGTAAAAGTCATGGGCAGAGGAGTGGCTTGTGGCTGCGGGGATGAGGTCAGTGGAGATGGAGTCATTGGGAGGAGGCAGGTCGGGCCTTGTGGACAAATGATGTTTGGAAAGATGGGGAAGGGAGGGAGGGAGGCAGACTCTCTCATCCCAGATCCTCATAGGCTAGAGAGACTCCAATGGGTTCTTGGCCTTGGCTGGAGAATCCTGTTTGAATTTTCCCTTCCCAGGATGGCCGTGAGGAGAGAACGTTTTCCAAAGAGTTTTAGTGGACTGCGGTGTAGTCTTGACCACATTCTAACTAACTGGTAGAGCTTTGGACAAGTTCAAGCAAGTTCAGATGAACTTCACAATTCTCGGGCAATGCTACTTGGCTGACTGCTGAGCCAGGAGGGCCAGGCCTCGGAGAAGAATTTGCCTCAAGCATCTTTCTTTCTAAAACAAAGAGGGTGGGGAGGGGTATGTGTGTTGTATGTACGTTTTCATGAGTCAGGGCACATGTGTCACAGTGATTGCAGAGACAGTACAATTGCAGGAGTCTCATCTTCTATCCTGTTTAAGACAGGGTCTCTTGTTTATCACTTTATAGTTAGGCTAAATGGCCCATGAGCTTCCCTGGAGATTCTCCCATCCACCTCCCATCTCACTGTAGGAGTGCTGGGATTACAGAGGTGTATTACTGTGTCTGGCATTACATGCTCCTTATGCTCAAGTGCTGTATCCACTAAGCCATCCCCGCAGACCCCAAGGGCATCTTTTTAAAAGAGGATCAATGATACTGTTGAACTGGATAGGAGTTGACTGGGAACCAGCTTTTAGGCTGCTGCAGGAGGGTGTCTGGAGGTGTCCTCTTACTTCTTTATTGAAGATGTGTACCCTGCCCAAAAAGCTGCCTGGATGGTGAGAGCAGTAGCAACCAGAGGCAAGAAAGTAAAGGGGTCATTCCCAGGCAGCAGCTGGATGAAACTTGTCGGGAGTACCAGGGAAACCAAAGTCAGTCAAGGAAAAGATGGAGAAGAGATAAAGGAAGACAGGCAACAGCCAGCACTTGCAAAAATAAAGGAACAGGAAAATCTTGGGGTGGTGGTGGTGGTGGTTGTGTCCAGGAGGCCTCAGGGAGGTGAGGGTTCTGCAGGTCACCCCTTTGAAGGAGGCTGAGACCTAGACCCATTCATCATCCCTCCAAATCTTTCATGAGGAGTTGAAGGCACCATCTGCTTAAATGCGCTTAACATCCTCCTCTCCAGCACCTGTCTGCTGAGCTGAATTCCCACCTCTGCAAGTGACATTACATTAACCCGGGACCTTTAACAACAGTAACCGATTTGGGTCCTATGTAAAACTGATTATTTTCCTCAAGTACATATTCCAAGCATAATGTTTGGAAAATATGAAGAGAATAGGGCTGGAAAGATGGTTAAGCAGATAAGGATGTGTACTGCTCTTGGAGAGGACCCAAGTTTGAATCCCAGCACCCATGTCAGGGTTCATAACCACCTGCAACTCTAGCTCCAGTGGTATTTAGTGCCTCCCACACATGTTCTCACATGCACACACACCCATACAGTTAATTAAAAATGAAAATGTTAACTACAAAAAGAATTTGGCATTGTTTAGGTAGTACAGTTACCCCCTCAAGATGGAAAGCTAAAAATATACAACACAAATATTAATTAGAAGAGACTTTGATCACAAAAATGATGCAACAGTATCACTGTCAACTCTTGTTTTATTTTTTCCCTGCTTTTGATAAACTTGTCATTTCTGGCACTCCTTTCCTGCAATATCCTCTCCTGTGCCTGTGACATTGAGACTTAGACGCCAAGTGTACCTGTTGGACTTAACACTGTTTAGATTTAAGGCTGATTTTGGCATCTTCTGGGGAAATGGACTTGATGAAGATTAACTGTTTCTGTGATTAATGGTTACCCTATCCAGCTCTGAATTCTAAAATGTAGCAGCCAGTAGGTACATTCTGCATGTTCTATGAATAAAAGCATGGTTGAAAAACAACCAGCTCGATTTACCAGACAGCTTTTGGAGTGGATAGATTGATGACTGTGGATGACTTCCTAGATCTTTTCATGTTTATTTCCCTTCTGCTGTTCCCCTAATGAAGTTTGTGTTTGAATCCCTGAAGGATCTGGGTAATCCAGTATGGGACTTTTGCTTCTTGGCTACATAGTCCAGGGGCTAGCAGTACCAGCTTCAATAGAGTTTGCTAGGAAGGTCTTCATCCAGCTGGGCCTCACAGTCACTGACTCATGCCCTTCCTAAGATTCTCAAACTGTGTGGGCTTAGGCTAAAAGGGCAGAAATGTTTCTTAAGACCCCCTTCAATTCCTCAAAGGCTCTGGCTTCAGGATACAGTTATTAGTAGTGAAAAATAACACCCCTCAACACACACACACACACACACACACACACACACACACACACACACACACTATAGAAGGTCTGGGGTTGGGGGTGTATGTAGAACTGTGGTACTGCGTGTGTTCAGTATATATTGAAGTCCTAAGTCCAATCCTGAGCAACACACACACACACACACACACACACACACACCACAAAATAAAATCTGTTCAATAGCATTATTTAATCCCTATTCCATAATATCCTCTGAGAAAAAAAAGGGGCATGTCTGTTAGCCTCCTTGATCTGGAAGTACAGGAGCCTTTTCTTTGGTCTTTGTCTTTCACAATATTGGTATTTTTGAAAAAAGAATCAGTCAGAATGCCCCTCAATAAGGAGACAAGTTATTTTAACTTTTTTTTACAGTACTGAAGATTGAACTGAGGAGGCCTTTGTCCAGTTAGGTTTGTCTTTGAGGTGGGGCTATGTAGCCCTGGCTGGCCTAGAACTTGCTATATAGACCAAGCTGAGTTCAGACTCAATATGTAGACGAGGCTAGCCTCAAATTCACACTAATCCTCCTGTCTCTGTCTCCCAAGTGCTGCATTTACAAGTGAGTGCCACTGGGCCAGGCCCTAGCCTTTATTTTTCACTTTGATTAATTAATGTCTTGATGTGCTGCTCAATTATATCTATGGTAGGCTTATATTAGACTTATTCTGTAGCCAATGGCAGCCTCAAATCTGTGGTCTTCCTGCCCCAGCTTTCCAAGTAGCTGGGATTAGAAGCCTATACCTCCAGGCCTGGCCTACCTCTTAACACTTGTTCAGCCTCATCACTTCATGTCCATCAAGTGACAGCATGGTATGGGGCAGGTGTGGGTAGTTGAACAAGGAGCCAATGCTGACTAGGCCCTTGTTAGTCAGTCCAGTCCAGTGCCTTACCTGAATTCCAGCTCTCGGGGTTTTTAGCACAGCTCTGTGAGATGGATTTCAGAAGGAATTGCGACAGACTCCTTTGTCTGAGTTCTTGAGGCTAGTCTGGAATAAAATTCCGGCTTGGATCCAGGCCAGCTGGCCTCCAGAGATGATTTGCTTAGTCAGTACTCTTGCAGTGCTTGCTTAAAATGTCATGTTCAGATAAGACTTATGTAACACAGAATTCACCACTTTAACCCGTTTAGAGTATTCAGTTCAGTGTCTTAGTATATCCGCAATGTTGTACAATCATCAGCATTATCTAATTCTAGGACATTTCTATCATCTCCGCAAGAGACCCTATGCTTCTGGACTCCCTCTCTCCCATTACCTGATGACCACTAACCTATTAACTGACTTCAGTATCTCTGGATTTGTATAGTCATATGATGGAGTATACTGAACAGTGAAAAGGACCTGATTGTTCATTCACATACCTAGTAATACTTTGGATCTCAAAACATGTTGAGTGAAAAAAATCCAGATATAAAAGGCTGCATGCATAAGATTCTACCTATGTGAACTTCTAGAAAAACCCATAACTTATCAAAAGGGCCCGAGGGTAAGGATGGCACCTTATGAGGTAATGAGGGACCTTTTGGAGGGATTCAGTGTTTTAAAACTTGATTGTGGTGGGGGCAGCTGCATGACACATACATTTACAGAAATGCATTAAATTGTCTACTGAAAAAAGATTTCAATATCTAAATTATATTCCAATAAAACTATAAAAAGTCAAACATATGTGGCCCCAGGAGTTTAGTTCATGAACACGCCTTTTTTCATGTTCTCTCCAAATCTATTGGCCTAGGTGCATCTCCTATCTTTCCCCTCCCTTTGCTCAAACAAATACTGTGGGGCACTTCTGTATTCAGGCTGGTATTAGGACCTGAGAAAATGGAGCCTCACGGGGTTTGCAGTTTGGTCTGTCTACGGCAGGGGGAATACTAGTGTGGTCCTAGAGACTCAGCAAAGGACAGGATTGAGATGAGTCCCAGAGAGTCTAGGTTCCAATCATGTTGAATTTCAAGTTTGAATCAAGTTTAAATCTAAGTTTTCAACCACACTTACATAGTTTCAAAAGAAATTAAACAGTGAAAAATGTCCTCCCACCCATCAGCTTCCATCAGCTCTGCTCTTACCCCGTGTGGTACCACCATAGTGAGGTAAACTTACCATTTCTCCTCCTTCAAAGCATAAATGCCAGCATAATGATCTCATTATCACCACCGCTTCAGTGAGTATCACACCTCTGGGACATAGAGCCTGACATTTTCTGTTGTATGGATGTACCATAATTTATTCAAATCGTTTCTTTTTGATAAACATTAGTATCTATTTACCATAACAAATAATCCACTGTGTAATCTTTTATAAATAGTTTTCTGTCTGTTTTTACATGGGCAAGTATATCTGTCGCTACATATTGATCTTTAAAAACCATTCCGCATAAACATACCAACAAATTTCATGTTTCTAAGTCTGTTCCCCTCCCTTGCACCCCCCCCCCCCACTTTCCTGCCAGCCAATGTCTGCTTCACAAAACTCAGCTGAAGAATGGATTTTTCTGAAGTCTTCTAGACTTCTCTCCCCTGCCTCCTCTCAGTGTTCCTCTCCTGCACCTTCAGAATCATCCCAGCATTCCACGGTCACCCACAAGACAGGGAGCTGTTCCAGAAGGTTGGCTGGGAGATTCATCTCTGAATCTCTCAATATTTGGCGCACAGTAGGCACCACTATTTGGCACATAGTGGGCACCAAGTACGACATTCACTGCACTAGTGAAGGGACTGGGCCCCCAACTCAAGGCTGTGCTGGCATCTCTGCCTGTCAGTGCCGACAGTGGCCTCCCGGGAATTTTGAGGGTTGCTGCCAGACAAAGATGGACTGTGGGTTTTTCCCATCCCCTCCTAATTCCTTCCTTCCTTCCTTCCTTCCTTCCTTCCTGCGCTACCTCTTTCCCCACTTGGGATTCCCAGCTCAGCTGCCTATGACGTTCCTGCTGGATCCAGCTTGGGCAGCGGCTATTACAGACTTTTATAAAGAAACAGTAAAGATGGAACCTTCACTCCACCCATTGCTCAGTTTCTTTTCTCCTCTCAAACTAAAAAAGAACAAACGGCTTGGTGTTCAAATGTGTATCCAAGTCACCCTCAGAAATCACTTCCTGGACACGAAGCCAAAGATTACTAAAACACTTGCCATTTAGGCTTATTGCTGTTAAATCGCCAAAGGGCACACTGGGGTTCTTTTTTAAAAAAGACATCGGGTTAAAGGGTTAGGCACGGTAGTTCAGGCTCACCCTCCTGGCATGTGTGAGGGTGACAAAGGACGATCTTAAGCTCAGTGCCAGCCTGGGCTACATGAATGACCCTGTCTCAAAAAAAAAAAAAAAATGGGCTAACATTAAAACATGTCAGTGATGTGCTTGAAGCTGGCAGTTGTTTAGGTTGTTTCCAGGGCAGATTTCCCTTTGGTTCCTTCCCCTGCCGGGTGGCATTACTGGGGCTCTGTCTCAGTCCTCACGGAGGGCCTGGAGGTCTGTAGTCCTCTCTCCTGGGAAAGCCGCTGCTCCTAGGAGGTGGAGGACCCCTTAAGTGACCGCAGAAATAGAACACTTTGGAGCCTCAGTCCGCACAGGTCAGAGGCCAGCGGGAATAGAGATGGCCCACTCAGGAGAGCCCTGCAAAGTGCTGGCTGGGCTCCCCGTGAGTGCTTTGGGACAGTGGTCTTCAAAATGACTTCCTTGCTTGACTCATAAAAGAAATTTGAGAAACTGTGTTTCTTGTACTTTTAAAGGTCATATCTAAAGTGTTTCATCATAACTTGAAATGATGGTAAGCTTTATTATTTCTGTCATATTATAAGTATTGGCATTTTAAAATAAGATTGTTACATCATTCCTTAAGTAGATCCAGGGGAAATCTACATATCATAACGCATCTCTCATCCATCAAAAAATACATGAACAAGCTTTTCTTTAAAAGAAATTGTATATCACTCTTTGGTCTCTGATCTTGAATTTCCATTACACTTTTTTTCTGAGCATTTTAATGTAATATTTTAGGCTGGAAAATATTTCATTGATCCACCTATAATATTCCTCTATGATTTAAAAAAGAAAATCTTTATAAAATGGAGTCTCAGAGTCTCTTAAGGTTAAGAAACCCATCATTTTGTTACTGTTTCTTTCTTGAGACAGGGTCTCTCTATGTACGCCCTGGCTGGCCTGGAACTCGTGTAGATCAGGTGGGCCTGATCTACAACCTGCCTCTGCCTTCCAAGTGCTGGGATCAAAGGCGTGCACCTCCACACCCAGCAAGAAACCTATCTTGATTGTATAATGAGTACAATGTGTATTACAGCAACTTATGGAAGGAAGTTTTGGGGGGTGGGTTACAGTTCCAGAGCGAGTGTTCATAATGGTGGGGTAGGCATGGCAGCAAGTGCCAGAGCAGGAAGCTGAGAGATCACAGCTTTAACCACACAGGAAGCAGAGTGAACTGGAACTGGGATGAGGCTACAAACTCTCAAAGCCTGCCCACTGTGATGTACTTCCTCCAGCAAGGCTGTATCAGCTAAGGCACTGTCACAAAACAGCACCACCAACACCAGGCTGCTTCTTCAAATACATCAGTGTTTGGGGACATTTATCATTCAGATCACCACTAGTCAAAATACTACTTAAAAACAAAACAACAGGCTCTCTCTGTGTAATCTAGAACTAGCTTTGTAGCTCAAGATGGCCTTCAACATACAATACTCTCGGGTCAGCCTCCCAAATTCTAGGATTATAGGCATTTGTTACCATGCATGGTGAACAAGTTTTGACATACTCTTAAAAGTAAAGTGTAGAGTTGTTGGAGAGATTGTTCAGTGAGTCGGGACACTTGTCACCAAGCCCAAGAGCCTGAGCTGTCTTTGACCTCTATACTCACACAATGGTAGGAGCATGCATGTCCCTGAAACAAGCATGACACTTGGAAACATTAGCGAGTACTACAGCTAAGTCTCTGCCCTGATGGAGGAGCTTCTCCTCTAGTGTGCAGGGATGACAGGCAACATCCAACAAACAAGGTAAATGCTACGGGAAGAGAGAGAGCCGGGGGACAGCAGGGCTAAGGTTGGGGACACAGGCCAGTGATAAGGTGATCACCTCGCATTTGCAAAGCCTTGGGTCTGACCCCCAGCTTGCCAGAAAAAAAGAAAGAAAGAAAGAAAGAAAGAAAGGAAAAGAATGGGCTGTGATTTTTAGAAAGGTCATGGTAGGCCCCACTGAAAATGTGACTTTTGACCGAAGGATGTAAGGAGTAACATAGGTCTCTGGGGGAAATGGCAGAGGACACAGCCTGTTCGGAGGGAACAGGTGTGGCCTCTTCTACCAGGAAGGTCAGAGCGTACTGCTGGATGAATGAAAGGTGAGAGATAGAGACAATGATCGGGGGTGGTCGTGCTAATCTCAGGGAACTCTGTTAGAAGGAAGTAGATTTTTACTCTGAACCAGCTGAGGCATATTAATGGAGAAATGAGTTGAGGTTTTGTTATTCATTTTGGTACTGAGCATCAAACTTACGGCCTTGTGTATGGTAAGCAAGTGCTTCACCACAGAGCTGAGCTCATAGAGGCAGCTCCTACTCTCTTTGTGACTGTCTCACTATTGAGCTCCGGCTGGACTTACACTCTCCAGCCTCCTGATGGGTGGGATTATGGGGTGTGTGGGTGTGCCACTATGTGTGGCCGGCAGGGATGTGTTTCTAGCTAGTATGCTGAGAAGGGGAAAGAGCAGACCAGAGACTGCTTCAGGTATGAGGTCATGGTGTGAGGGAGAACGGTGCTCAGTCTGTGACGAAGTTTGAGATGTGGCAGATAACTGCAATTTGGAACTCAGATGAAAGGGTGAGCTGGTGACAGAAATTTGACACTTGGCATCATAGGATGACATCATACAGCTGCGACGGTATTGAAAGTCAGGAGAGTGGATGAGATCACTGAGAAAATACGTATAGCTTAAAAAAAAAAAAGATGAAATTTAAGGAGTGAGCCTGGGGCCACTCCGTGCAAGGCTGAATGGTTTGAGAGAAGAGGTAGAATAAGCAAAATGACAGGAAAAGAGGGACCAGGGAGACCAATAGGTTGGAAAAACAAAAACAAACAACCCAAAACAGGTCTCCCAATACAGTGATTAGCTGCGTCAGCTGTCCTAAGAAAGGTATGTCAAGATGGGACTTCACCGTTGGATTTGGGCCAAAGGAAGCTCATTATTAACCTTGCCAAAAGTCGTTTTGATGCAGTAGTAAGGAGCAAAGCATGATGGGATGAGCTGAAGGGAGGGTGGAAGACCTGCTACCTCAGCTGACAAACAAAAATAAGGCACATCTATGACTTCATGGGTGCAGTCTTGTGTGTTTTGTGTGGATATAGCTGAGCGTGCACATTTGTAAACATGTATTTGGAGGCCAGAGGTCAATCTTGGTAACTTTCCTCAGGGACGGCCCACCTCATTTTTGGAGAAAGGGTTTCTCATTGAGACTGGGGTTCAACAATTAGGCTGGTTTGACTGCTCAGTGAGCCCTAGGGATATTTTTGTCTGCTCCTTCCCAGTGATAGATTGCAAGAAGATACAACCATGGCTGGCTTTTTATGTGGGTGCTGGGTTCTCAGGCGTCTCCCCAGCCCATGTGTGTTAGTCTTAGCACATTATATTAGTTGCTTTTGGACTTTATAGGAACAGTATTATATTCTATGTATGCCACTGCCGAATGGGAGAACTAGGAACATACTACTGTTATGTGGAATACTCTGGTAGGAGTCATGTTGCAAATGAAGCAGAGAAATGGTAGTTGATAGTAGAAATGGGGTAAAGAGAAGGCTTTGTAGGAGTAGGAAAATAATGGCTGCTTGTAGGCATATGGAATGACCAGTAGAGAAGGAAACACTGATAATGCAGGAGAGAGGGAATGGTCTGAGTGAAGTGATGGAAGACCTGGATTAGGTAAGAAGGGACTGGGATCCGCCATCTTCAGTGTATGTAGGGGAGCTTCCTCTGAACTTACACATTTCCTCTAGGAGGGTAAAATAAAGGGCACATGTCTGGGAAAGTAGAAACTTGGCAATTTTTTTATTTGCTTTTTTAAAAAATTAAAATATCATTACATCATTTCCCCCTTCTCTTTTCTCCTTCCAACCGTTTCCACATGCCCTTTCTCGTTCCCTCTTGAGTCATGGCATCTTTTTCATTATTATATATATAAGCTCAAATAAATAAAAACAACTTGGTCAGTCCATTTAGTGTCGCTTGAATGTTGTGATTTCAGGGCTAACCGCTTGGTACTGGATAACCAATTAAGAGACTCATCCCTGGGGAAGACTACTTCCTTGCTTTCAATATTCATTAGTTGCCTGTAGTTCTTTCTTTAGGGGTGGGGTCCAGTGAGATGTTCCCCTTCCTTGTGAGCATGTCTATTGGTGGTGTGCTTGTCTAGGTCTTGTTTAAGCAGCCATATTGTTGAAGTATCATTGGTGAAGCTTCCCTGCCTTTTCTAGGGTACGTAATCTCACAGCAGACTTTCTGGTCCTCTGGCTCTTGCCATCTTTCTGCCCCATCTTTCCAGATGTTCCCTGAGCCTTAGGTTCAGGAGTTGTGTGGTAGATATGTCAAAGGGGGCTAGTATTCTATGATCACTTGTTTTCTGCATTTTGACTGGTTGTGCTTTTCTGTAATGGTCTTTGTCTGTTGCAAAGAGAAGGTTTTTGTTTGTTTGTTTTTGATGAGGGGTGGGAGCTACACTTACCTTTGGGTAGAAGAATAAATATTTAGAATGTGGGTAGGGATTATGCTGGTTTGGTAAAGTGTTGGTAAGAGGTTTTCCTCTAAGATCTATGATCTCACTGGCCCTGGGTAACTGGCTGGGTTTCCAGTACCAGGAATGATTTCCCTCCTGTTGATCAGGCCTTAGGGACAATTAGACAGCTATTACTTACCTCCAAGACACGAATGCCACTATTATACTCTTATGGTTATTGTGCCAGGATGGTTGATGTTATGGTCCATAGGAGTCACAGCTGGGTAGAACTACTGGTTGCTTCCTCCCCTTGGGAGCTCACACAGAACCTTCTGGTACTGTGAAAGCTAGACCTCAGGGAAGATGCTTTCAGATCAGATCCAGTTCAGATCCTCTGGGTTTGCGCCTGAAGTGTGTGATGTCTTCTGTTTAGGAGACCAGCTCTGACCTATCAAAGGGTTCTTGGGGGGGGGGCAGGGAAAGGAATGAGGAAGTACTAGATAGAAATATAGATAGAGACAATGAGAAAGACAGAGACACAGGATAGCTTTGAGAGGGCCTTGGGTCAATACCCAGTCACCTTGAGCTTTATTCTAATGGGCTTTTTATACACTACCAAGGAGAGAGGCAAAAGACCTCCCCCTTTCAAGATCAAAGCACGATGTACAGCCAAGTGTAGACCTTTCAAAATATCAGGTAACCACGCCTTTGGCCAAATCATCCTATTATGCAGCCCTGCTGGGCAAAGCAAGCTCAGATTCTCTGACCTTGAGTAAGGCCTTACTAGGGAGCCTCTGTGGGCCCCCACACTTCTGCAATAAGGACTAACCTTCAACCTCTGGGAGGTAACCAAGGGCAGCAGCAATAGCCTATATTGTTTTGGGAGTCTCTTGGACCAACAACTTGAAAGAAGGTTTCACATGCATTAAGAGTTTTTGTTAGTTTAAATTCTGGCATTAAGAGTTTTTGTTAGTTTAAATTCT
>CABHPH010150294.1:0-11812 GCA_902168325.1 Peromyscus nudipes
GAAGGGGGGCCTTCCCGGTAGGGGTGGGGGTAGAAGGGAGCCTGCCCGCTGGCCAGAATCTGGGGCCAAGGTGAGCAGGTCTTCCCAGGGGTGGCTACACTTAAGTTTTGTTAAGAGGCTATACAACATATGATGGTTTTACCATAATAAAATAAGAACACTAAAAAGATTTGTAATACATTCATTGGATATTGATAATACTATGCACATGGGAATCTGCTGTGTTCTAAGAACTAGGCAGATGAGATCTCTTCCTTGGGGTAGTTTTAGAACACTACAAGATGTGGCAAGTGCCAAGCATTTTTCAAGTTTCTCTGAAACTGCTCATTAGTAGAGAATGTCTTAGTCCAAGATGTCAGGAAAGTCATCAATGACAAAGTTATTTAAATCTGGGATATAAGTTGACTACAGTTAGTTGTCCATGAGAAAGTCATGGGGAAGAACATACTTATAGTATGATTACACTTGGATAAGAATAAAGCTGTAGAAGTTTATATCATCATTTAACCATGATATATATGAAAGATTTTTAAGCAAATTAACATGAATTCAACAAACATCTATTTAACTCTTCTGTATTCTAGAATTGGATCATTAAATATGCATATAAAAAGTCACAGATAGTAGACATGCAGATCAACTGATGTGAACAAAATGTGAGTGGAAAGACAGATATGAAATTAATTTCATTCTCTCATGCAGTTTGGAATATTTTAACTTAATTGTTGGCCAGCTGTTTACACCATTCTTCAGCCTCTGCACTTTCTTACAGCCTAAATGAACTGTGTGTTTATAGAATAGATGAAGCTTTGCAGTCTATTTCTTAGTTAGCTGGACTTGGTTCATTTAAAGTTCTACATCTTCTGAGTGTGGGCTGTCATTTTGCTAAAGAGGCCTGACCAATGGACTCCTTAAACTCAAGATGAAAAGAGACTAACTTTAGCCTAGGGAAAATGAAGCCCCAATTTAAGATCATTGCAAGTGTTCATCATGGCTAGGACAATCTGACAGTTGCTTTGTCGGTGTGCATGGCAGGGTCATTAAAATGCTAGTATATTTGATTATTCTACTGTAAATCATAAATGTTAATAGGCAATGGAGAATGCAGAGAGTGTCTGCCCACAGGTGTAGTTTACATCTCAAGTCTCCTATAACAAACTTATAATATGTTGAAAATGAACATGATTTCATTATTGAAAATGATATTTCAGATCTGTTGGACGCATGGCTGTAAACTAAATTCTTCTGGTGAATCCAGCTCATCTATGAATAGGTAACATGAAACCTAGATCACAGAATACAGCCATATTTTGGAAGAGCCACAGTTAAATTACAGCCAAATGATGTCATTTCCTTTTGCAAATCATTCCATTAAAAACAAATTAAACCCATGGGTAATTAAAAATATTTAATCCATACACTTGTATATAATCACATGCACATTTTATTTTTCTGTCCCACTGGACAAGTGGGTGAATACTTGTAAGTTCTTTGTCCCACTGGATTGTCAGTATAATTTTCCCAAAGAAATGAAGCAATTAACTTGTAATTTTAAGGGAAGAAAGTTACTTGGGGCTGTATCCCAAATGATCAAAAACTCACTTAAAAGTAGTTTTGCTATGCAATAAGAATTCCTTGGAGCCCCTTCTGGGTGTTGTAATAGATGTGTTACTGACTTAGACTTCTAGCCTTTCAAGGATAGAAGAATACTTGAATTTCCTAAGTGTCATGGAAGCTATTTGTCTTGAGTAAAGTGTAAGAGATTGAGACATTCTTGCTATTTCTTTATGGTTTGAACAGTGTCTTTATTCACACTTATAAATAAAGGAAACAAGTGTGGTATGTATGTTCTCCTTTGTACAGGTCGAAAACAGGAGGTTAAAAGTCCTTGTCATTTGCCTGTGTTTCCATGCACTGGGGGGGCGGGGTACAAATTGGCCCTCAGTTTGTGTGGCTCCACTGTATTTTGCTTTGTCTTCTTGCAGGCAGCCACATCCTACCTTGAAAACATTTATATCTTTCATACATTTATTTTCTTTAAGAAAGTTTGCCTCTGTAGATCTTTGTCTAGAAGCCACAATAATTGGCGAATTGTGACTCACAGTACTAGAGAAACTTTGACCTAATACAACTTGATAAATTTCAATAAAAATGCAGTTTTTGATAGCTATATATGCATTGCTGATTGCTATATATGTGTTGTTTCTTAGACCTCAGGTAGAAGTTTTTGAAGAAAAAGCAAATAATTCTAAAGACTCTGCTAGTCTTTAGAATTGTGAAAATGGGTGGATAGGACTAACATTTTCCCTGTTCGGGTTCATGCTCTGCATCTTGAATGAAGGGCTCATTATTTTGAAATGTGAATTGGCCTTTCCCTCATTATAATTTGCTAGTTATTATAGCTTCCCACTTCCATCCAGACCACTCTAACTCTCTTACTCTATGCCAAATGCACCCCTTTTCCTTTCCTGACCACTGCTTTCTAGAACTGGTGATATGAAAACATATCTAATGCAAGCTCCCAAATGCTTCTGTTTATTTACTTGATGTTAAGATATAGCAATGTCTAGACTCATCATTTCCTACAATCCCATAAAGGAGTAGAGTCTTGAGACACTTTACAAAATGTCTAGTATGTTTATACCAAGGTGATAATAAGAATTGTGATGAGTCTTTCTATCTTGAACACAGACAACATTCAGTTCTTGGTACTGACTTTTTTTAAATGAAGAATTTGGCTTCTTTTATTCTAGCAGGTCATAAAAATAAAAATGTCCAAATTAGTTCTATTGTTATTAGCCAGACAATTAGAAAATTGGAGGCTGTATTTACTGGAGGAGAGAACACTGGGCCAGAGACATGTTCGTGATTGGGGATGGGAAAACTAAGAGTCAACATTGGCATGAATATTTAGGTTAATCAGTTTGTGCTATAAAAATAAATGTTTCTGTGGATCCCCATGTATGTATTTCCTGTATATACATGGAATAAACTTGTTGTATCTATGCTAGTAGGAACTACATAGTTGGATCCTAAAATAATTGAATTTCTTGTTATAATATCTTATGGAATTTGAAAAGAAAATTTACAAAGCATTCTATGACTAAGAAAATTGCCATTTTAAAATTTAATTTAATTATATATTTATTATAAGATTATATTTAGGTGCATATGTTAATTGCAGGTCGATTTCAGCCAATGACTCTCCTCTGGTTCTGGTTCCAGTGGGCACCATTGGGTAAATGAATGGAGACTGAAAATGACACCATGGTGACAGAATTCATTATTTTGGGACTAACAGATAGTCCTACACTACGTGCTATCTTATTTGTGTTTTTTCTACCAGTTTACATAGTGACCGTATTGGGAAATATCAGTATAATCCTTTTAATTAGAAGCAGCCCACAGCTTCACACCCCCATGTATCTGTTCCTCAGCCATCTAGCCTTTGTGGATATTGGATACTCCACATCGGTCACACCCATCATGCTCATCAGTTTCTTAAAAGAAAAAACTACTATCCCTCTCTCTGGCTGTGCAGCCCAGCTTGGCTCTGATGTAGCTTTTGGAACTACAGAATGCTTCCTGCTGGCCACCATGGCTTATGACCGCTATGTGGCCATCTGTTCACCCCTGCTCTACTCCACTCAGATGTCCCCATCAGTCTGCTTCTTCCTGCTGGGGGCATCCTACTTAGGTGGATGCATGAATGCCTCATCATTCACAGGCTGTTTTGTGAACCTAAACTTCTGTGGCCCAAACAAAATCAACCATTTTTTCTGTGACCTCTTCCCACTTGTGAAACTCTCTTGTGGCCATGCTTACATTGCAGAAATATCTCCATCCATTTCTTCGGCATCTGTCCTTGTGAGCACACTATCTACCATCATTGTGTCATATATTTATATCCTACTCTCAATCATAAGGATGCGCTCTACTGAGGGAAGGAACAAGGCTTTCTCCACCTGCACTTCCCATCTTACTGCAGTCACTTTGTTTTATGGGACGGTTTTGTTTGTGTATGTAATGCCCAAGTCTAGCTATTCAGCTGATCAGGTCAAAGTGGCTTCTGTGATCTACACAGTGGTGATCCCCATGTTGAATCCTCTTATCTACAGTCTGAGGAACAAGGAGGTGAAAGAGGCTATGAAAAAATTGATGGCCAGAACACTTTGGTTCCCTTGAAGTAAATCATACAAAACTCCATAGCTAATAAATTCAGTGATGGTGAACAACAATGGTGATTGATATTTCCATGTTATTTATCCATACCCTGAACACTTACATAGTGAGAAGCTCCTGTGCATACAGAAATTTGATGTTTATTTCCATTTATAATTTTAAAAATGTCATTTACATGGACACCTGCTGCATCCAAGTGAAATGTGGATATTTTTAAAGGTAAGAAAACTTCAGAGGATAGTTCATAACTTTAAATATTACCTATTTGCCAATTTTGTAATGTTATTTGAATAGAAGTCTTTCAAAGCTCAAATTTCTTTCACTCTCCTATTTAAAGTAACACTTGGGAATGAAATTTCTAGTAGATGTGTAACAAATGGTATGTCTGACAAGTTAGGGATTCAGGTCCCCCTCTCTAAAGGTATTGCTCTTACATGGTAAATGACTCTGTTAACTTCTGGAAACAGTGATGATAGTCTCTCAGAAAAAAAAACTGTTTATTTTCTTTTAACTTGATTCAGAATGGGAAAAAATCATGATTCCTGTATTTTACCATTGCAAGATACAAACCCGATAACAGAGGAAATTGAATGAATCTTGTCCATCTGCTGACTGAGGTCTGCATACATAGGTATTAGAGTGTAATTTAGTAGCAAACATTGTTCTGCAGGATGACAACAGGATGCTGAAACTGTCTTTGTATGATAGCAAATAGGCAGGAAATTATGGCTCAATCAGAGAATGCCCTTACCACTCTCTTCTAACCGCTCAAGGAGGTATCTGTGGTCACCGATTACCCCACTCATGATCAGTCTGTCTGTGGCAGTTTCTCCCTGTAGCTCTTCTAACAGTGATTTCTGATTAATACTTTGGTGAATGCATTTTTATTAACACAGTTATTTGTTGGACAAAAACTGTGATGCTATGGAGACACCATTGCACAAGCTGATTTCTCATCCTTGGACTTTTCACTGGTCAGATTGAGCAAATGTCCTCTTCTCCTGAAAGCTTCCTTGGGATTTCTTCGCTTATGGTTCTGAAATTTGTTCATTTATACCTCCCTGCCTATATCATTGTGGAACTAGACTTTCACCAATGCAGTAATTCTAGGATGGAAGCCTGCACAGACATACATGGCTGGTGGCACTCCAGCGTTTGACTTCAGCTTGGGAAAAGGCTTTCAGCATCATGCTGGGAATCTGAACTCTGTTGGTTGAAGATTTTCATTGTCTGTTTCTGGTCATCTTTATCTTGTCTTCCACACTTTGCTCTTGAGGAAGGCAATAGTATTTCTGTCCCCAAAAGTAATCTTCCTTAGAGGACAGACAAACTTCTTCATTGGTCTTTGCTCCAAGACTCTCAAATCCAGTGTGTCTTACTGAATTGGCTGTATCTCTCACTAATGTCCCCTTTTCATCTCCTTTCTTAATACATACCAACTCTTTGTAAAATGTCATCTTTGTTTTTCATTTCTGTGACCTAGTACCTGATAGAAGCAACTGAAGGGAGGAACAGTTATTTTGGATTATAAGTCCATCATAGTGGGAAAGCATGGCCCCTGGAATGTCAGGCCTGTGGTGCCTATCACATTCTGGTGAGACTGGAAGCAAAGATCTTAGGGCACAAGTAGAAGCTAATGTCACCTTCAGGGCATGCCCCAACAAAAGCTAAGCCACAGCCCCAAGGATTCCACAGCCTTCTCCCTGAAACACAGTTCCACCAGCTGGGGAGTAAATATTCAAACACATAAGCTGAAAATGTAGGGGAAATGGAACATAGAATTTTATATACAAATTATAAAAGTATATTCTCACAGACATGGATGGACCTTACTGTATGCCCATCTAAATGCTCAATCTACCTCCGTCCTTTTTCTTCATTCAAAAGGAAGATATGCTACATATTTATCACATCTTTATCCGAGCCTTTTTTGTTTGGAAGTTTAAAATTTCCGCAACTGATTATTATAATTTCATACAGAGATATGTCTCATGTGTTTCAACTCTAAGGAATCCACGTTTTAACTCACCCGGCTGTAAGGGGTGTGGGTAGATCTGGCCTTGGGAATGGGGTAGATTCATGTTCTTCTCCCTTGCTCTGAATAAACATGAAAGAGGAAGACATTACCTCTGCAAACAAAGAACCGATGCTAGAAAATGCAGTTTGTGTAGATGGCCACAGGCCTTCATGTTTGTTTTCGGTTTGTTTTTGGTTTGGTGCTGAACATAGAGCCGAAAGTCTTGTGGATGCTAGTTAAGTTGTCTACTGCTTAGCCAAACCCCCAACCCTGTTTTTATACCCTGAGATCTAAAGTTTGATCCTTACCTTCTACTGATGGGCAGACATTCAGGCCTTACCAAAGAAACTATGTCTTTACCCATTACCTTACCATATGGCCAAAATCAGCCTAGAGTGTTGAGGGTGTGGACACTCCCAAGAGAAAGGGAATGATGGATTAGGGTGCAGTTTAGGGATGAATTGTGTCTTTCTAAAATATGCATGGAGGACTTATAATTCTCAGGATCATTGAATGTTACTATATTTGAGAACAGATTCATTGCAGATGTAATTGTTTAGGAAGATAACTACTGGAGTAAGCTGGGCTCCCCGTCCAGTATGACTAAGGGCCTGGTTTTGGATGCAAACATCACAAAGGACAAAACTATGTTAAAAAGAAGACACAGATCTGGATGCTGCTGCTATATGCCAATGAAAGCCAAGCATTTACCTTAAAATTCAAAAAGCCAGTGGAAAGACATGGAACAGATTCTCCTTGAGAACCCTGGGAAGTACCAGCCCTAACAATGCCTCATTCTTGGACTCTAAGCATCCAGAAATACAAGATGAATTGCATCTATATAAGACATCTAGCTTATGGCACTTGGCTATAGCAGCCCTAGCAAACAAATACAATTGCATGTTAGTTTACCCTCAAGTTTCACTATCAGCTAGTTTACTCCTGGAAGAGAGGAGAATGGAGGCTTGAAGGATGAATGCCTGCTAAAAGATGCCTTCTTTAAAAAAGAAATGACAAAAATAAAAAGAATATCAGGAGAAATGAAAAGAATTTTATCTGAACAGATTAATAAACAAGAACCAACGATAATGATTCTACTCCCACTGAGAGCAGTTCTCATACACTGTGTGTGTGCGAGAGAGAGAGAGAGAGAGAGAGAGAGAGAGAGAGAGAGAGAGAGATCTCCACTTATTATGATCTGTAAGATTCCTAGTTAAAAGGCAGGGATTCCAACTGGGAAATATTTAAAATCTGTTTTTGCTTTAACCCATTTTTCTTTTGAAAACTTCCTGGCCTATATAAATTACAGTAAAATTTCCCTCCCTTAAAATTGACAGGACTTCAGAACCATAAAATTTCTCAAGTTTCTTTAAAATACAGCAATGGACCGATGCTTAAAAGTCTAAGGGAAGAGAATGAATTCCTAGGGTTGTAATTGGGGTAGTAGTTACAGGAGCACATGTGCTAATCAAAAATCATCAGTCACATGTTTAAGTTTGTGTATGTGATCATTTTCAGTAAAGCTTTGCAAAAGATTATTTATGAGAGCTGTTTTTTTCTTATTTTACCCTGATTCTACAAGCTTGTTGACAGAGACATCAGCTACTAACCCACACAAGCCAAAACCGCTAATTATTTCTCAAAACTATTGCCTACTCTCTCTCGAACGTCACCTACTTTACTATGCATGGATTCTAGATTTTGCAATCCATTGTTTTCTTCAATTGATTTTTATTTAAAAATATTGTTTCTTCCATAATGTAAGTTTATTGATAATGAATTTTTAACAGGTTACTTTTTGTCAAGAAATTCGTTTTTGCACCCTCAATTTTGAGTGATATTTTGTTTGGGATAGAAATCTGAGTTAACAGTTAAAATGTTTTCACAGAAAATTTCACTCTATCATTTCTTTTCAATGTTGCCAGTGGCCATGTCAGAGGAGCAGCAGGTGGCAACTGAAGTTCAAGGTGTCAGCCCACCAGGAAGAAACTCTCTGATGGGCCAATCTCGGACAGGCAAGACCCTGAGACCTATAAGGTCCCAGAATGTCTTTTGCTTCTGCTGTGCCCTTTCATGTTTGCTGCTGCCATTTTCCTCTGGTATCTGGCATGGTATGAATGGGTGTGAGGAGATCCCCACTGCCTCTAACATAGTGTGTTTATGTCATGGAAACATCCCATTCTACTTGGCATGTTTACCCATAGATTAGTATGAAGATGATTCCTTCCTAAGCTATATTGTTTAATTGATAATAATAATATTAGTTTAAATAGTTTTGATGATAAAAATATAAACAAGGAAGTGTCACACAACTAGAACAAATGAGTTTCTATTGAGGAGCTGTACAGACTGTGGCTTAGGTTAATGATTAAGAAAATCAGTTGAGTCCCAGTTAGCCCCGCTAGCTTAAATTCTTTTAACCTTAGTGTTGGAAGATGTGTTCACAGGCTTCAGAGTGCATTACAGTTGAAACAAAGCTTTGAAAATAAGCGTAGACTAAGATGTTGTTGCCAAATAGCTTTGAGGTGAAAAACCCAAGAAGGTAATCTAAAGTTTTAGAAAGGCACATAGTTAATGTGGAACTTTTTAAGGTCAGGGAACAAAAATAAAGCAGCACAATTATACTAGCTGATGGATTTCCTTGTTAGGATTGGTTGATGACCAAAGGTGATGATTTCTTGTGACCATTTTTGCCCTCGATCTCCTGATATAAAAATCTATTGATGAGTTGGTATGCACCCCAAAGATTTAAAGTAGAACTAACTGATTCTTTTTCATATATAAAAGTTTAGGTTTGTGATTCCTTTAAGATTCTTTATAAGATTACCTTTAAAGATAAGTAATAAAGTAATTGGCCCTTTCTTTGTAACTGCAAAACTGAAGCTTGCCAGTAAAAGATCTGACTGAGAAAAATATCTTGCTTGCCTACACAGTTAATCTATAACAAGGTGCTTAGGTATGAATGTATGTAGGTTCTTGGGATAATTTGTTTTTCATCTGTAATATATAAAATGCTTGATCATATAAAGGATATGGAAAACATACTTTTTTTTACTGTTTGTTTTGTATTCATTATAATCATTCACTTGAAAAAAGAATGTAACAACATTGTAATTTTTATGTTGCCTGAAGGATTTTGCTGGGGTGTATAAGCTGCAAGGGAAAGAATAGAGACAGAGTTAGCTAGAGTTAAAATGGGCTGGAAGGAAAACATCAATTATGAGTTAGAAGGAAAACATCAAGAATGAGAGTTAGAAAGGAAACATAAAGAATGAGAGAATTAAAATGAGTTAGAAGAAAAATATCAGGAATTAGAAAGTTAGAAGAAAAACATTAAGAATGAGAGAGTTAGAAGGAACTATAAGGGAAACATCAAGAATAAAGATAAAGTTAGAAGAAAAACATCAAGAATGAGAATAGGAAATCACCAGGAAAATAAAGAATAGAGAATGCAAAAGAAGAATAAAGGAAAGGTCTGAAGGAAACCATCAAGAGAGTGTGTGAGTGTCTTTTTCCCTCAACCCACTCAGATAAAAAAAAGTCTACTACATTGTCGGCAGTAATAAGTTTGCTGCCTTAATCTTAAATGCCCTTTTTTGTCCTGTCCCAGTTAAGTTGTTTGTGCGAAAAATGTGCAGTTGGGTTCCAGAGAGTGCTGGGGATCAGTTCCCCTGTGGTTTTTCCTGTTTGGAAAACAGTGTCAGGCTTGCCTCTGGATACAGAGTAACTGTTCCTTGACTCCTGCTGTTAGAGGGGTATATAAGCCCATGTTTACACGAATAAAGAGAGCTGCTTCCCTGAAGAACTGAGACTGAGTGTCTAGAGTGCTGTTTAACCTCGGCATCCCTCGCCAGATTTCGTGCTCCAGCTGCGCGGGTCGCAGCACTACATGCCGAAGCTGTGGCTTCCTTGAGTTCTAGGTTGTCTGGAGGCTGGTCCCCCAGGCAGCAAAACAATGTAACCTGTCATTTTCTATTTTTTGCTTCTTAAAGGAAATACACATTTTATCTTCTACTACCTTCTCTCTGTCTCTCTGTCTCTCTGCCTGTCGCTGTCTCCGTCTCTTTCCCTCACCTCTTTCTTATAACACTGAGAATCAAATTCAGCTGCTAAGCAAGCATTCTACTACTGAACTAAAACCTCTGCCCGCAGTCCCTTTTTGGTTTTCCGTAGTTTTTTCATAATTTTCCTAAATGTAAACTGTTCTCATACTTACTCTGTTTGGATTTTTTCAGACTTTAAAAAATTTCTCAGCTCATGTTCTTTCTCTAATTTTGGTATTTATTGGTGACTGCCTTCAAACGTGTCTTCCACCTCATGGCCTCCCATTTTGAATTTCAATTATCCACGTGTTAGATCACTTCACATCTCTTAGAAAGCTTTTGAGTTACTTGCATTTTATCCTGTAATATTTATTTTTTTCTATTGACACATCTGTCAGCTACAAACCCTAATTTCTGTTGTGATCGAGTAACATTCCTACTGAATCCCTCAATTATGTTTCATGTCTCAGATTCCATTTTACTCTTTCTTTTTCTTTTCCCACCCCTTTTCCTCCTTCTCTCCCCGCCCCTGCTGCAGTCTTTCCTTCCTTCCATTTTCAGTGTGTGTGTGTGTGTGTGTGTGTGTGTGTGTGTGTGTGTGTGTATTTACAGTGCCTGAATTACTTTCATTTGGCCCTTCCTTTGTCCACCTTGTTATTTTTAATTATTGAGTGATAGACAGTGAAGATAAACACTACAGAAACAAGATAAACATATCTTCTTCTACTATCCATTTTATTTTGGAGTCCAAGAAATTGAAATATCAGGTTGACCCCTTTGAGGAAACGGGAATACTGTGCTAAAACAGGCCAGTCACATAGGAAAGCAGCTGGTGTCCCTGCATATAGTATAATATATATTTTTGTATAACGTATATAATTGGATTCAAATCTACTACAGGTAGCACTCGCAGTCTGGGCTGCTGTTTGTAGTTGAGTACCATGTCTTCCTAGGTTAGTCTAAAATCTTCCTGAACTAAAGGTATGACAAATAAAAGATGGCTCATAGTTCATGTGTTTCCATTCGTTTGGCTATTTGTCCCTGTGCTTTATCCAACCTTGGTCTCAACAATTCTTGCTCATATAGACTCTCCTCTTTCTCGCCAATTGGACTCCCAGAGCTCCACCTGGGGCCTGACCCTGAATCTCTGCATCCAGTTCCCTCAGTCATTGGATGGGGTTTCTAGCACGACAATTAGGGTGTTTGGCCATCCTATCACCAGAGTAGGTCAGTTTGGGCTGTTTCTCGACCATTGCCAGCAGTCTATTGTGGGGTCTGAGGAGCCCCCAACTGGATCAGGCCCTCTGGATAGGTGAGACAGTTGATTGGCTTGATCTGTTTGGGAGGCATCCAGGCAGTGGGACCAGGTCGTGTGCTCAGTGCATGAATTGGCTGTTTGAAACCTGGGGCTTAGCAGAGATGCTTGGCTCAGCCTGGGAGGAGGGGACTAGACCTGCCTGGACTGAGTACACCAGGCTGATCTCAATCCTCGGGGGAGTCTTTGCCCTGGAGGAGATGGGAATTGGGGGGTGGGCTAGGGGGAAGGGGAGCGGGGCAGGAGGGGGGAGAA